>CM024761.1:127498850-127598375 GCA_014218235.1 Colocasia esculenta
TCCTCTTTCCTTCCGAGGAATGCATGGTTGCTGATATGCTTATGTTTTAGTTGTTGTTTATGATTGTGGTGAGCATGATATGGTTTGGCTATCGGTGTTGTCAGTGAGACCCTTTGGGGTTGAGGTCTCTTCAGTTTGTGTGTTGTTTTTGGGTGGTCCTTATTGAGCCTGTGACTTGTTGAGGCTCACTCCCCTATAGTTCCTTTCAGGGCTTGCCGTTTGTGTGGCTTGCGGAGGTGTTGTGGCAGACTTGTACCACTAGCAGTAGAGTTTGTCGTGTTGTGTGTGCTTGTGCTCCCTCGGGGTATGCTCCAGGTAGTTGTACTCTTTTATTGGACATGTAATAATGTACTAGGACAGTTGTAAATTGTTATATACAGGTATGAGCACATGTACTTCTTGTGTCTTATACTGTTATGGTTGTCTTTTATATTCTTACTGGACATGTGTATGAGCTATCCCTTGCGAGACTTCGGTCCGATCGCGGGAGGCGGACTTGGATATGGAGCCTTATTGGGCATAAATATTTGGGGCCATCACAGTTGGCGTCCAACTGGCTGAGCCACCTCCTCTACTGCTGGATGATGGCTCTCTACCTCTATTGTAAAAATTAAGGAGACTATTATTAAAAATTTTGGAAGACAAGAAACGTACTAAAGTATGGAAACATGCATGTACCTGCTGCTGAATGGGATGGGATAGGTGACGCTACTGAGCGTGATGCGGACCCTGCAAAATTATATGCATGTTAGAAAATATAAAGTTAATATGAACAACAATATATAGAGTTTTGTGTTTGGGTACATATATATATATACATGTCTCCAGGACAACCGGCATAGTTGGGGAGGCGGACCCTGCAAAACCATATGCACGTTAGAAAATATAAAGTTAATATACACAGTAAACTAAAAGAATTGAGTTGAGTACATATATACCTATCGGTGTAGACCCTCGGCCTACAGAAGTAGAGGGTGCACCGGATGAGGTGGACCCCCTCCCACTACGTCCTCTATGCACCATATCTCTATTGAGAACAATAAAGATATAACATGTCATCAACACTCAAATTTGAAATAGCTATTTAATAACATATAACTAGCAACATCACTCAGTTCTTACAAAATTTTGTAATATTATCTATATTCATCATCAGATGCTGAAGATATGTCTAATTCAGCGTCATCTTCATCATCCTAGTCGTCCTCATCATCCGTCCACTCTTCCTCCTCATCAGACTCCACCTCCCACTCAACAACATGATCGTCAAGGGCATTTGGGTCAACTTCTTCCTCTTCGTTATCCTTATATAAGCAAATTGCTTCATTTATATCATCTACACTGAACTGCATAGAAGGAACCAACTCTCGTGCGTCACGTCGGTCTGATTGGAAAAAATTGTCATTAACATCTTTGAGTTCTATATCAGCCGGAAGAAGCTCATACTTAGGGAATAGCCTGTTTTCACTCTGCAAGCATCCCACCAATCTCTCAATTTGAGAGACGAATAGTTCGAATAATAAACTTATTGGGCTTGTGCCGCCAGAATGAATGGTTCATACGTACTCAACTTGGACTTAGTTTGACATCAACTCTCATATGTTGTGTCATTATGAATAGAGATCGGATCGAACCAATGACACTTGAACATAAATACATGGTTGCCTTGTCCCAAAAATTGCAGTTCAATGACTTCTTCGAGAATGTCATAATAGTCTACTTCATTTTCATTGTAGGCACTTCCCTTCACACATATGTTGTTGTTCATCGTAGACTTATTCCGTCCATAATTTCTCGTGTGAAATTGGTATCCATTCACAATGTAGCCTGGATAGACACGTACAATCTTCGAGGGCCCATAACTGATCTCTTGAACTCTTGAATCAGTAATAAAGCCTTGTTCAACCTATGTAAAAAAAAGGGATAGACAATGACAATTATGAACTTATGCATAAGAACATAACACTTATGCATCAAAATATTTAGACACTTACTCGATATCTTAACAAGTAGCAAAAGACTTCTCTCGTTCCTTTTCAACATGCACGTCAATCAGACGTGGATTCCGTTGCAGTATGACTGAGTCAAACTCTCTGCAATGAAAATGCAACACAACTCTAAGTTCTGTGATTTGCAAACAAATGAAGTACACACATAAAGACATTAGCGTTGAGGGCTTACTCAAAGTAAGGGTCTAGTTCTGTGCAATTCATGAAGATGCAGATCTCTGCAGCTACCAACTCTCTGTCTTCGAGTGCGCGAGTAGAAGAATATCCGAATGCTTGTCCAGGACACTTGAATATAGAGAGTCAGTTAGACACATTAGAATCTCCACCATCATCATTACGTGAGGTTGAGTGCGTCGAGTTCGTATTTCTGTGTCAAAGTATATCGAACAAAAGTTCGATATCTCTTCAATAAGGTACGCCTGGGTAATGGAGCCCTCAACTTGTGCTTTGTTGCAGACCTTCTCTTCAATAAGGTACGCTTGGTAATGGCGCCCTCAAATTGTGCTTTGTTGCAGACCTTCATCTTAAGATCGTGCATGCACCTACGACAACATTCAAATGAATACGTAGGGAAATAAAAGATCGTCGTAATGTGAATAATTGAGAGATAGGAATATACCTCTCAATCGGGTACATCCATCGAAATTGTACTGGTCCTCCGACTAGCCTCATATGGCAATATATGATTAGGTGCTCCATTAAATCGAAGAATGCTGGAGGAAATATCTTCTCTAATTTACAGACTGTCTATACTATATTTTGCTTGCTATTTTACAATTCATTCATGAAGTCTAAGTTCTGATGCACATAAAATCTTGAAGAATTGACTCAGCTTGGTCAATGCTCCCCATATCTGCTTTGACACAACTCACAAAAAGTAATTGGAATCAATCTTTGCATGAACACATGACAGTCATGACTCTTCATTTCGTATATTTTTCCCTCGTTGACATTACATAACGAATATATTCGAGACATATCCATCTGGAAATCTCAATTACTTCAACCATTGACACACTTCCTTAATCGTCTGGCCCCAAGCACGTATGAAGCTTTAGGTTGAACAACTTTTCCTCCAACATATTGCAGTTTTAGTTCTAGACGTTTGTAAGTACTTTCAATCCATTCATGTCTTGACGTTATCTGTAAGGCCCTTGATTTTTTTTATTGAGTGTTTACATGTGTGTATGTGTATATATGTATATATATGTATAAACCATTGATGTATGAATTGCAGTGCGCATACTTGCTTACTTATACTATATAGACTAGTACTTTAATATATGCATTGTATATATAAACATATATAAATTACATGTATGATATGTATGTATATATATGATTACTGCAGAGTCTATTCCGCGACCAGTAGCGTCCACATGAGTTGACGTTTACTCTGAGTTAGCGGCCACATCGTGGAGGCCAACCCAAAGTTGACGGCCTATGATGTTGACGTTTATCTCCCAGATCGTTGTGATTTCAGATCCGGAAATGCCTCCGAAAATGTGCCCTTGATTTAAGGAAACCGTCCCCAACGGTTACCCAACCTTACTCTCTTTGCGTCTCCGACCCTTAGCCTATAAAATACCCAGATTTCGGCCGGAGATGACCCTTTTGACTCTTAGGTCAAAAACCCTATTTTTTTTCTGTGCGAAAACCTATTTTGGAACCCTTGGATCCGACGACTGGCGACTTCCTCTAGCATTCTTCAACGACAAAAGAGGAGTCAATACATGCAAGAACGACTTCCCCACACTGGAGTACAGAGGAGATCAACAGGGAATCCTGATAAAGAGAGTTTTGAAGGCTCTTTGGCACAGGCCGAGGAGGGCTTCTCCGACCAATTCGAAGAGTAGAGATTTTATCCAAGGCAAGTAACCTACCCACATCATCCTTACATGTGTCCAGTATGTTCCAAATTTTTACAAATTTTCTCGAGTCCTGGAACCCCCCATTCAAATGGTTTTTCTTAGGTGCAGTTTGTGTTTTACACAGACGGGATATTAACGGCATGATCCCCTACTGTTAATCTCCTGAGTTGATGGCATTAATTGTTGCCGTTAACTGCTAGACGGCCATCCCTTTGTCGTTAAGTTCGTCGTCTCTGCAACAGTTTGCAGATCTGACCTTTATAAACTATTTTCCGAGGTTTTTCGCATGAGGATATATGATAAATTTTATATGTTATGTAGTACGAGTGTGAGATCATGTTGCATAATTTCTGGGAAAATATTTTCTTAAGGCTGTAATTATAAAAATTCAGAAATGCATGATAATAGGTTTTGAACATTTCCATTTACTGTTTGTATGATCCCTATAAAATTTTAAATGTCATAAAATTTATTGATATGTACATTGAGATCAGAACTTACTGTTAAAATTTGGTAGTTTTCTGATGACTGTATAGTTTACTAGATTTCTGACATGAAAATAGTGAGCATGATTAATTAGTGTAGGAATTTTAATAAATAGTGTGAAAATAGTTAAATCCTCAGAATTGGTAATGTGGTTAGTACTGTAAATATGCATGTGTAGAGTGTACTATAGGTTTAAATGATGACTACTATATAAATTGGATTATTTTACCTTAGAAAATATCACTGTTTGAATTTCGTTAAATAGTACATATTCCAGAAATTTTTAAATTTCGTATGTGATATGTCAACAGTAAATGACCTGTGGTTAATTTTCATGTAGATTGGATAAGTGTAGCTACTGAGTTGTACATTTCATGTAAAATGATTACATTAATGCATGTTTAGTATAATTACTATTAAATTAGTTAATTACAGTATGATCAGTATTAATAAGGCTGATGTGAAATCTGTTAACAGTAATACCATGTTAGGTGATACTAAAGTAAGAAAATGTGTGAGTACCGAATGCATATAAGAATTGTATATTATGTGTGTGTTAAACCAATTAGAAAATGTGAAAAATGTGCCGAGGGTGACACTGCTACCTAGAGGGCTGGCGAACTGTACTGTGGTAAAGTCCCCACGGAAAGTTCAATGTGTGTGATGTCCCATGGGCATTGAGATTAAATCCTGGAGGCGAACAAGTATCGCTGGTTAGGGTGGAGAGTACTTCTCCGGTTCTGCGCAGTAACTAAGATCTATCATTGTATGCCTAGTGATAGATATGTGATGTGATTAGTGTGTGTCCTTCTAAATGGTGGTTTTGGCTATGTCACGGCATATAAAACGTGAACTTATGTTAATGAAAGTGCATGTGCAAACCGTGAAACTAGAGTAATTGAGCATGTGTTTTTTTAGACCCTTGTGACAGCATGTAAAATGTTAATCTTATATACTAATGTTTTTTTTCATAATAAATAGCCAGTTTCATGTATATAAACATGTTATCCATGTGATAATCATTAGAAAATCCATGACAGAAATGATTTGTTGTTAAGATGAAATCTCCATGTTTAGTTTAGTTTTCATTTAACTTGCGAATATGATAAATTGATCTATTAATAGTGTGTAGAAAGCATGTTTAGGTTTTTATTTGACAAATTAGTAACACATGCCATCTACATGTATGTTTAGTGTGTTTAGTGTTACTTGTTGAGTTCTTGAACTCATCCTTGCTTCGGCGTACAGGTGTTGAGACTACTTCTTCTGAGGAGATTGTTAGGAGCGACTCGGAGCGAGAGTAGTGTACCTTGGTGGATTGACATTGTACTTCATTTCATAAGTATGTAATAAGAGACTCTGTGTAGTCTCATGTGGATAATGTAGTTATTTCAGAAAGTTGTGGACATTATTTATTTCATATTCTCAGTTATTTCATGATAATTTCTTTTCTTCTATATGGACTGTGGATAAATGTCGATGATGGAATAAGATGGCTTTCAATTCTTTAAATTCCGCTGTCATATGTTATGTATTTATGTACGTTTCAGCCTAATATATAATAGTTGGGTAAATGTCCACTGTGGCGACGCTTTCTATATCGATGTGGGTTGGTAGAACCGTACCGATATAAAGAGAGTCGTTACAGAGATTGGTATCAGAGCGAGAGGTTGAAATTGTATATAATATGCACATATTACCATCATCTTCATTGTATACTAGTCTGTGTAGATTGTCCACATAATAGGACTAGTTAGATAGCAGTTTCTAATTGTGAATTTAATCACCTTGCAGGCTATGGCTTCACGTGGTAGACGTGGTGTTCCTGCTCGTGAGGAGAGCAGAGAAGAGATGACCCTAGACGTGAGGATCAGGGAGAGCAGTAGGCCCCAGCACCCCAGGTTCCTGTGCTTCCCCCACCGCCACCAGTAGACTATGGAGTGTTGATGCAGGGTCTAGTGCAGGCCATGCAGACGCAAGCCCACACTTAGGCTGCACTCCAGGCTCAGCTGGAAGCTCAGGTTAGAATGATAAAAGGGTAGTCTGTTTTACTTGATGATATGTTTGGTATGTTGTATGCTATATGTGTTGCTTTACTGTGGCAGCTTAAGTGCCAGTTCCCCAGGCTCAGGACCATGGTGGACCCTCCATCATGGAAAGGTTCAAGAGGATGTCACCACCCTCTTTTAAGGGGGAGAGCGATCCATTATTAGCTGAGGCTGGATGGGAGATTGAGAAGATCTTCCGGCTATTAGGTGCGTTGAGGATGACAAGGTCACTTTAGCCACCTATATGCTAGGTATGTGTAAATTAATTTGGTGGTTATTTCTTTAAGTATAGATTATGTTGGTTAGTCCTTATGGATGGTTTTGGTAGGAGCGAGCCGACGTGTGGTGGTCCTCGTTGCTGCATACTCGGTTCGAGGATCGTGCTGTGTAGGTGGGTTGGGATGAGTTCGTGAGGCTATTCCGAGCCAAGTTTGTTCCGGAGCACATCCAGGACAAGATGGAGCAGGAGCTCCTCTCATTGACTCAGGGCTCCATCAGGAACTCAATCCATCTTCTCTGCCTAAGGTTTAATTCCTTTTGGGAGAAAAGATACTTTAGGCTCTTGTGGTCAGTGAACACCTCAAATCTGACACTATAAAGATAGTGCCTCCAGATCTTCAGTGCATGAACCACTGCCGCAAGCTCAAGATCATGAGTCGGATAGTTTCGCTCATGATCCTTCAATTGAAGGGAAGCATACGCTACTACCCTTCCTTGCTGCATCAACACACAGCCAAGGCCAATCCGAGATGCATCCGTGTAGATAGCAAAACCCTCTACACCGCTCAGCAAAACTAACACAGGAGCCGAAGTGAGCATAATCTTCAACAACTGAAAACTACTCTCACACTCCTCGGACAAGACAAACTTCACTCCCTTTCTGGTTAGCTGAGTCAATGGTGCGGCGATGGATGAAAATCCCTCAATAATCGCCGATAATAACCCGCCAAACCAAGAAAACTCTGAATCTCTGAAGGAGTCTTGGGAATTTCTCAATCCATAATAGCTTGGACTTTCGCTGGATCCACTGTTACACCGGCACCGGAGATAACATGCCCAAGCAAATGAACCTCACGCAACCAAAAATCGCACTTGCTAAATTTTGCATACAGCTTGTGCTTACGAAGAACCTCTAACACTATCCTCAAATGTTGACGATGTGTGGCCTCATCCGGAGAGTAGACAGCACATCATCAATGAAACTACCATGAAACTATCTAAATATGGTCTAAACACCCTGTTCATGAGATCCATGAACGCTGCCTGGGCATTGGTCAGACCAAAAGAAGGACCAAAAACTCATAATGTCCATAACGGTTCTGAAGGCCGTCTTGGACACATCCTCACTCCTAATCCTTAACTGATGATAACCAGACTACAGATCAATCTTAGAAAGACTGATGCATTCTGTAGTTGGTCAAACAAATCATCAATCCGAGGTAAGGATACTTGTTCTTCACCGTCACTTGGTTCAGCTTCCTATAATCGATGCATAACCAAGTGACCCATCCTTCTTCTTCACGAATAAGACAGGTGCGCCCCAAGGGAAACGCTAGGGCGAATAAATCCCTTATCTAACAAATCCTGCAACTGTTTTCTTAGCTCTGCTAATTCCGCAGGGGCCATCTGATAAGGTGCCTTCGAGATAGGAGAGTGCCTGGAAAAACTCTAGAGTGAACTCTATCTCTCTCACCGGTGGCAATCCAGATAATCATCGGGAAGACATCTGGAAAATCCTGTACTACATCTATCTCTGCAAAAGTAAGTGACTCATCAGCCTTGGTACTAATACCATGCTGGCAAGAAAGCGTCACAACCCTTGTTCATCATTCTCATCGCCCTCATGGCCGAGATGACAAACTTCCCTGCCAAGTTCCTCGACACAGGATGAGAAAATTCATCCTCACCAGGAATGCGGAAAACAATCTTCTTCCCACGATAATCTACTAACGCATAGTGCTCCTCTAGACAATCCATACCAGAATGGCATCATAGTCCTTCATCTTTAGCAGAGAAACACCCTTCTAGGACTCTATCCTCAATGCCACCCGGTAAAGACGGAATGTACTTCCTAGTCGATACCGTACCTGCAGGTGTGTGCACAGACAAGGGGACTTCTAAATCCTCAGACTCTATCCCTGACTCCAAGGCTAACTGCCTAGCAAAATGCTCAGAAATGAACGAGTGGTAGCACCCGTATCGAACAAACCCGAGCATGAACACCTAAGAAAAACCGTACCTTCGGTGACGTGATCCGCCTGCTCGGCGTCCTCACGAGCTAACGCAAACACTCGAGCTGGGGCTCGGGTCTCCCTGGTCGTCCCGTCGCTGGCGCTGCTACTGCTGCTAGGGCTAGTCCACGCTAGACTCCCTGCTGAAGCCTCGAACAATCCTTGATCCTATGCTCGCTGCTCCCGCACTTCAAGCACTTCCCCGCCAGCTTCCAACATTCCGTACCACCATGTGCCCTCCCGCAATGAGGACACTCCTTCTTACCATTAGGGGAACGTTGAGAAGATACCTGACTGCTTCCCGATGCCACGGGACGCTGCGGTGACTAAAAAGTCGTCTTCTTTCTCTCTTGCCTCTGAAATGGAGCTGCTGGCCTCTTCTGAGAAGCCTTCTTCCCTCTAGATACTGTTCCATCTCTCCCTCCTGCCGACATGCTGCGCTAAGTGCTGCCTCAAGGGTACGATGATCGAAAGCCACCAACCTCATCCTCAGTGATGGTCTCAGACCCATCACGAATTTCTTCGCCTTCCTGCACTCATCAGCTACTATATGAGGAGCATACTTTGATAATTCTGCAAACCTGGCCTCGTAATCTAGTACGGTTTTGACCTCCAGTATCATCCTGGAAAGGCAAATGTCGTAGCAGATGCTCTTAGTAGGAAGAGATCGTCTCTCCAGCAGGATTGGAAGATGTTGGAGGATGTAGCGTGTGCGATGACTGAGTTAGAGCCATCATTGTGCCAGGCTTTTGTAGCTCAGTTGTCCATTAGGTCTTCGGTGTTGGATGAGGTGATCGAGCAACAGAAAGCCGACCCTAGACTCTAAGAGTTAGTGGGCAAGGCGGGCATTGCTCGTGATGAGGATGGTGTGATTAGATTCCATCACCGTGTTTGTGTTCCCGACATCGTGATGTCCGTGAGCATGTATTAGCAGAAGCTCATAGGTCTAGATTCTCTATTCATCTGGGTAACACTAAGATGTACCAGGATTTGAAAGATCTTTTTGGTGGTCTGGCATGAAGAGAGATGTAGCATTTGTGTCTAGATGTCTAGTTTGCCAGCAAGTGAAGGCCGAGCGGCAGCGACCATCTGGTCTTATGCAGAAGATGGAGATCCCAGTATGGAAGTGGGAAGTTGTCACTATGGATTTTGTTATGGTTTCCCTCGATCTAGACAAGTAACGACTCGATTTGGGTATGGTAGATAGATTCTCGAAGACTGCGCATTTCTTGCCTATGAAGAAGAAGCATTCAGTAGAGATTTAGCTAGATTGTATGTTAGTAGTATTATTAGATTGCATTGGGTACCGAAGTCGATCATTTCGGATCGAGATCTGAGATTTACTTCGAATTATAGAAGGGTCTTCAAGATGCGTTAGGTTCGGAGTTGAAGCTCAGTTCGGCGTTTCATCCCCAGACAGATGGACAGTCCGAGAGGACTATCCAGACGCTCGAGGATATGTTAAGGGTGGTGTGTTCTAGATTGGAAGGATGATTGGGAGCGCCATTTACCTTTAGTGGAGTTCGCATATAACAACAGTTTTCATGCGAGTATTGGTATGGCTCCATTAGAGGCGTTGTATGGTAGCCTTGTAGATCTCCCTTGTGTTGGGAGGAGACGGGTGATAGGCAGCTGATCGGTCCGGAGTTAGTTCAGGAGACTTCGGATAAGGTCTAGATGATTAGGAAGAGGCTTGTTGTGGCACAGGATAGGCAGAAGAGTTATGCCGACAACAGGAGGAAGGATTTGAAGTTTTCAGTAGGTGAGCATGTCTTTTTAAAGATTTCACCTACTCGTGGTGTAGTTAGATTGGCAGGCATGGTAAGTTAAGTCCTAGATTCATTGGCTCGTATGAGATTCTCAGACGATTGGGCAGCGTGGCATACGAGCTAGCTTTACCCCCAGCGTTAGCTAGTTTCATCCTATTTTCCACGTATCTATGCTCAGAAAGTATGTCAGAGATTCATCTCATGTTATTAGCCACGAGCCAGTGGAGATCCATCCAGATCTTTCTTATGTGAGCAACCAGTAGCTATTCTTGACCGGAAGGTTCAGCATCTCCGGAACAAGAGCATTGCGTCCGTGAAAGTTTTATGGCGCAACTTCTCGCAAGAGGAGGCTACTTGGGAGCTTGAGGATGCAATGAAAAGGAAGTATCCTTAGTTGTTTGAGTATGTCAGTCTAACTTCGATGACGAAGTTTCTTTAAGGGGGAGAGGGTGTAAGGCCCTTGATTTTTTTTATTGAGTGTTTACATGTGTGTATGTGTATATATGTATATATTGTATAACCCATTGATGTATGAATTGCAGTGCGCAATACTTGCTTACTTATACTATATAGACTAGTACTTTAATATATTCATTTGTATATATACAATATAAATTACATGTATGATATGTATGTATATATATGATTACTGCAGAGTCTGTTCCGGTGACCCAGTAGGCGTCCACATGAGTTGACGTTTACTCTGAGTTAGCGGTCACATCGATGGACGCCAACCCAAAGTTGACGGCCTGTGATGTTGACGTTTATCTCCCAGATCGGTTGCGATTTCAGATCCGGAAACGCCTCTGGAAATGTGCCCTTGATTTAAGGAAACGTCCCCAACGTTACCCAACCTTACTCTCTTTGCGTCTCCGACCTTAGCCTAAAATACCCAGATTCCGGCCGGAGATGACCCTTTTGACTCTTGGGTCAAAAACCTATTTTTTTCTGTGCGAAAACCTATTTTGGAACCCTGGATCCGCGACTGGCGACTTCCTCCGGCATTCTTCAACGACAAAAGAGGAGTCAATACATGCAGGAACGACTTCCCCACACTGGAGTACAGAGAGATCAACAGGGAATCCGGATAAAGAGAGTTTTTGAAGGCTCTTTGGCACAGGCCGAGGAGGGCTTCTCCGACCAAATTCGAAGAGTAGAGATTTTATCCAAGGCAAGTAACCTACCCACATCATCCTTACATGTGTCCAGTATGTCCCCAGGATGTTACGATTTTCTCGAGTCCTGGAACACCCATTCAATGGCTTTTTTCTTAGGTGCAGTTTGTGTTTTACACAGACGGGATATTAACGGCATGATCCCCTGCCGTTAATCTCCTGATTTGATGGCATTATTGTTGCCGTTAACTGCTAGCGGCCATCCCTTTGCCGTTAAGTTCGTCAGTCTGCAACAGTTTGCAGATCTGACCTTTATAAACTATTTTCCGAGGTTTTTCGCATGAGGATATATGATAAATTTTATATGTTATGTAGTACGAGTGTGAGATCATGTTGCATAATTTCTGGGAAATATTTTTCTTAAGGCTGTAATTATAAAAATTTCAGAAATGCTGATAAATAGTTTTGAACATTTCCATTTACTTTTTGTATGATCCCTATAAAATTTAAATGCCAGAAAATTTCTGTGATATGTACATTGATATCAGAACTTACTGTTAAAATTTGGTAGTTTTCTGATGACTGTATAGTTTACTAGATTTCTGACATGAAAATAGTGAGCATGATTAATTAGTGTGGAATTTTTAATAAATAGTGTGAAAATAGTTAAATCCTCAGAATTGGTAAGTGGTTAGTACTATATATGCATGTGTAGTGTACTATAGGTTTAAATGATGACTACTATATAAATTGGATTATTTTAACCTAGAAAATATCACTATTTGAATTTCGTTAAATAGTACATATCCAGAAAATTTTGAAATTTTGTATATGTGATATGTGAACAGTAAATGACATGTGGTTAAATTTTCAGCAGATTGGATAACTGTAGCTACTGAGTTGTACATTTCATGTAAAATGATTACATTAATGCATGTTTAGTATAATTACTATTAATTTAGTATTAAGTATGGTCAGTATTATAATGGCTGATGTGAACTCTGTTAACAGTAATACCATGTTAGGTATACTATAGTGAGAACATGTGTGAGTACCGAATGCATATAAGAATTGTATAATGTGTGTTGTTAAACCAATTAGAAAAATGGCCGAGGGTGACACTACTACCTAGAGGGCTGTGAACTGTACTGTGGTAAAGTCCCACGGGAAAGTTCAACGTGTGTGATGTCCCATGGGCATTGGGATTAAATCTTGGAGGCGAACAAGTATCGCTGGTTAGGGTGGAGAGTACTTCTCCCGGTTCTGCGCAGTAACTAAGATCTATCATTGTATTGCCTAGGTGATAGATATGTGATGTGATTAGTGTGTGTCCTTCTAAATAGTGATTTGGGTTTATGTGTCACGGCATATAAAATGTGAACTTATGTTAATGAAAGTGCATGTGCAAACCGTGAAACTAGAGTAATTGAGCATGTGTTGTTTTAGACCCTTGTGACAGCATGTAAAATGTTAATCTTATATACTAATGTTTTTGTTCATAATAAATAGCCATTTCATGTATATAAACTGTGTAACCATGTGAAATCATTAGAAAATCCTGACAGAAATGATTGTTGTTTGTTAAGATGAAATCTCCATATTTAGTTTAGTTTTCATTTAACTTGCGATATGATAAATTGATCTATTAATAGTTGTGTAGAAAGCATGTTTAGGTTTTTATTTGACAATTAGTAACCCATGCCATCTACATGTATTTAGTGTGTTTAGTGTTACTTATTGACTTCTTTGAACCATCCTTGCTTCGGCGTACAGGTGTTGAGACTACTTCTTCCGGAGATTGTTAGGAGCTACTCGGAGCGAGAGTAGTGTACCTGGTGGATTGACATTGTACTTCATTTCATAAGTATGTAATAAGAGACTCTACGTAGTCTCATGTGGATAATGTAGTTATTTCAGAAAAGTTGTGGACATTATATTATTTCATATTCTCAGTTATTTCATGATAATTTCTTTTCTTCTATATGGGCTGTGGATAAATGTGGATGATGGAATAAGATGGCTTTCAGTTCTTTAAATTCCGTGTCATATGTTATGCATTTATGTACGTTTCAGCCTAATATATAATAGTTGGGTAATGTCCCACTGTGGCACGCTTTCTATATCGACGTGGGTTGGTAGAACCGTACCGATATAAAGAGGGTCGTTACATATCCTTCGTTTTGCCTTTGACGTTCATAATTGTGTTGAACACATTATCAAAAACATTCTTCACTATATGCATGACGTCTAGGTTATGTTGTATCAAAAGTGTTGACCATGAGGCAATTCCCAAAAGATAGTTTGCTTCACCCAATTGTGATCCTTCCCAAACCCTGGGATTTGTCGAGTACTGCTAGCCAGTTGTGATACAGTCGGTAAGTTCTGGACCCACATCGCCATGTTTCCACCAGACACCCGTTCCATATCTACCTCATCCAATTCAATTATATTTTACATAAATGAATCCTTCTGCTTTCGAAAAAGATGGTCACTTGGTAGAAACTGACGATGACAATTGAACCAACGTGCACTAGCCAGATAGCATGTCGTACGCTGGAAAGTCACTTATTGTCCACATTAATGCAGCTTTTAAATTGAAATTTTATTTTCTGGATGCATCATAAGTGAGAACCCCATCTGACCATAACAATTTCAGCTCATCAATCAACGGTCTGAGATATATGTCTAAAATTTTTCTTGAACTTTTGGACCGAGAATCAGCAATGAAAGGAAGAGATTCTCATGCTTCATACAGATGCATGGCGGAAGGTTGTACAATGTTAAAAATACTGGCCAACATAAGTAAGATGCCACCGTGCCTCCGAATGGATTGAAGCCATCCGTGCATAAACCCAGCTGCACGTTGTGTGGATCCCTTGAGAAGGAAGGATGGGTACGACTAAAATGACCCAAGCTTTGCCATCGGCAAGATGACTGATTTTACTACATCATCACGACGGGCTCTTTCCATGCCAAGTCATATGTTCAGCTGTCTTTGGGACATGAACAACCACTACAATCTGGGTGTGATCAAAGTACCGCAGTGACTTATATGGAACATCCTTCTGCTTTGACTTATCTCCTCTCTTAGGCTTGAATCTATCATGCTTACAAATACAACATGATGTCTTATCTGCATCATCTTTATAGTACAATATACAATGATTAGGACATACATCAATTTTCATAAATCCAAGCCCCAGATCGTTCACCATCTTCTTCACACAGTAAAAATCATCGGGCAACCTCTCTGATTGAGAAATACTCTTGACGAGTAAGAGAAGCCGATCAAATAACTCTTGCTCATATGAAATTCAGACTTCAAATTCAGTAGTTGCGACACTGCAGACACCGTGTATGCTTCTCACACTATCCCATATGGCTCATCAGCATCTCGAAGTAACTTCTAAAATCTCTGAGCTGTATTATTCGCACTTCTTCATTGTATTGGTCATCATAATATTGAACTCCAGAACAACAGGATCGACAACCAGGTGTACGTATGTACTTGGGAGGCAAATGGTCGGTTTCATACGACTGGATATTAAACTCACCATGAGACGACTATAACTCATATGGGCAACAAATCCTCTCATATACAAATGATGCTACGCATCCCATGTCGATATCCACTTTCTGTTCTTACAAGCCGAACAAGGATATCTGATGTTACCCATCGATCAACTGCTACTGATGAATTCCCCATGCAAACCGAATGAAACTGCCACATCCGTCCGTCTTTAAACTCCTCTGTCACAACTCCATTAACTATTCATAGCATACATCCATGACCGATTCTCATATGACATTTTTCTTACACAGATTAAATGTCATCTTACGAGCATCACTAAAAATTGTATAACAACTTAACATATTCACATAAATCCTGTTGGCCATTTGGGAATTAAAACCCAACCCACCCTCACATCGTTCGAGTAAGTCAAAATGAATAGGTAGGACATATTAATTAGATTATCACTTTTTATCTATCCATGAATATTTGATCGTACTCAGATGGTCATTTACTATATGAGGTTATGGTTTGCTGAAATTTCGACAGATCTCGACACCACACCTCTCTCCGTTATACCAAAATATTTGGATTAAGAAATTTCTTAAACACTTATTTCTAAGTATACAAAATATTCAAAATCAATAAATTATAAAAAGAGGAGTGAGAAGAAGCAAACAAAATTTTTCAAGTGTATACACAACACATAGAGAAATAACCACCTAACTATGATCAAACATTCACAGACACCCAAAACATCCAAACGGGGGTCAATTTTGAGTTAGACTTACACGTTCTCATCATTGAAAATAAGACTCATGCACATCAATCCCAAAGCTTGAATAGGGAGGTTGTTGTCAATGTTGAACACGCACTTAACATCTAGCGCGTGAGGTGGCAGTGATACATTGCTATACAGCATATAAAATTTAAAATCACATAAATAGAAAAAAGAAAAGAAATCTTACATGTGAACAAGTGCAATATTAAACTAAATTCACACTACATGTAAAGAATACATTAAAGTAAGAAGTGCAATACTAATCAATAAACTGAAAATAAATAATTAAAAGCAATTCTGATAATAGTGTCCTATTGAATAAAGTTTGAATCAAGAATCTAATGTCTAGAAGGAAGAGTTTGGTACTAAATATTTTTTTTCCTAAATTGGGATATATACTCATTGGTGTTTCCATTTGGCTTCTTTACATCCCATGTTTCAAGATGTAAGCATATGTGATTCTGTTTATAGGAATTGTGGGGGTTAAGGCCCATTTGCATTGCTATGTCATGGAGCGCACATATCCCATTTGAATTGGATGGAGCATTTCATTAGGGTTTGCATTGACTTATTTAGATCCAAAGATAGATGATCGCTAGATATCGACAAGCTGCTTTTCATTTATATGTTGTTGTGTGTTTGGTTGGCCACCCCACATAGGGGGATTCTACCTTGGTTGAGATAAATAAATGGAACGTCTTATGGGAGAAAGTTCGTGGGTGTGTGTGTTGTGTGTGTGTGTGTGTGTGTGGAACTTAAAGTTAAACACTTAGTCTAAAGTTTTTTAATATTAAGAAATAAGTTTTAAGAGTATATATTTTGTAAATAAAATAAATTATATATTATCAGAAATGGAAACGAAAAAAATAGAATAATCGAAAGTTTTTTAATATTAAGAAATAAGATTTTAAGAGTATATATTTTGTAAATAAAATAAAAATTTATATATTTCAGAAATGGAAACGAAAAAAATAGAAAATAATCGAAAATGAAAAAATGGATACGGAAAGGTCGGAAACGGGTCGAAAAGTCAGAAAGCAGATATCCATTGGCAGCCCTAGTGGGTGTGTGGGTAATCATATGAGTCTCATAAGTTTCCTCCATGCAATAATTGTGCCCTTGGAGATCATCTTGTAGTACTCATGGGGCACCCAATGGCAATATTAATTTAAAAACCCTATCTTGGAAATGGCTTTTGATATTAATTGGGTTATAACATTTTACTAAATAGTATATATAATATATAACACATCATTTGTATATTTACTTCTCTTGTTGTCCTACATTGTGATGTGATGTGATCTGTTACTTTACTATAAATAGAGATTATGTGGCAATGTCACAATGTGTGTGTGAGAAAGAGAGAGAGAGAGAGAGGGGAGGGGCAGGACTCTGCGTGCATGTGTGTGAGTATGTGTGTGCATGTGAAAGAGAGAGAGAGAGAGAGAGAGAGAGAGAGATAGAGAGAGAGAGAGGTAGGGGGCCTGGTAGGGAATGGGAAGGGTGGGGTTTCCAAGAGGGGGTGGGAGGACTCTGTGTGCATGTGTGTGAGTATGTGTGTGCATGTGAAAGAGAGAGAGAGAGAGAGAGAGAGAAGAGAGAGAGAGAGAGAGAGAGAGAGTAGAGAGAGAGAGAGAGGGGCCCTGGTAGGAATGGGAAGGGGTGGGGGTTTCCAGGAGGGGGGTGGGAAGTGTAGACACCCGTTTTTGGCCTATAAGTTGGGCATATTTCTGTTCTATCATTGATGTCCCAAATTGGTCATCATTTGGAGTCCTTCTCTAGCCATCATGAGCCCATTCACCTCAATTTCAAGTCCATTCTTAAGCCAAGGCCAAGATCCACTTGAAACATCAAAACTGTGCAGTCTACCATATCCTCTAAACATACATTCACTTTGAGAGCTCATAACTTCCTCATTTGTAATCTAAATCTGGCATATCATACTATCTTGTGTAGCCCTCTGAGTCTAGAATCCAACACAACAAACGGCTCTCAATCCGATGTCTATGGAGAGAGTTATCGCCCATTTCGTGGGACCTATGCAGACTGTCTTATAGTTGCGACCTGTGTGCATGGTGCGACAAGAAGCGCGACCCCACGACCGTCGCGACAGCGCCATGCATGTAACACGTTTTTACGTGATTTTCGGCTTATCCTTCCATCCTAGAGCCTATCTTTGAGTTGGATTACGACCCAAACTTTCTATTCTCATCCCTAGGGAGCCCCCAAGTCCATCCAAACTCTAGATAGACTCTCAAACCTCTCCCCAACTTGGACTCTCTCTAAACTCGGGATTGGACTCTATCTCTCACTTGACACATCCTAGGACTCTCTAGAGGATAGAGAAAGGTTACCACTACGAGGAGAGGTCCTGGAGCTCTGCTCATGAGGTCCCATCATCCCCCAACGCAAGAGGAGGTTGTTCTTCACGTTTCCTCCTCTCTCCTCTTTCTCTCTCATATCGCCTCCACGACCAGCAGTGCTTGCACGAGTTGTTGAGATCGAACCAGGCTAGATCTCTTCAAGGTTTCTTCATCAAAGTTACTCTCCACAGAGCCCTCTACAACCTTGAATGGAATCACATCGATGGTAGCTTGTGCGCAAAGTTACAGCGGATTATTCTTCAATTTCTCTCTCATATCGAGATCTGCACATACGAGATTATCATGCCTTCCACAGCCCAAACCAGGCCAGATCTCTTCAAAGATGTCTTCATGAAGTTGTTCACGACGTCCTTCTCTATGACCTAAACTGTAATCACATCAAATGGGGTAGTATTTGTTCAGTTTTGATTTTTTCTTTCTTTTCCACATTTGTGCACATGTATACATGCTAGTTAGGGTTCCCCCCCCTCTCTCTTCCATGATTTCTCTCCATGCATTTCCCTCCTAGTTTTTCCATACCAAAAGGGGTGTCCAAAACCCACCGGTACGCACTCACCATGATCTCTACACGCTTTCTCATATGTGATGGATGCTACACTTACTAGAATGTCTAATTGGTTCCCCTTTCATTTTCATGACTTGGCAGGTACTTGGAACAAAGAACAAGCGAGGAAGCTCTTCCTCTTTGGCTGGATGAAGAGGAGGAAGGAGGTCCGCCATTCAACTCCCGCACTGTTGAGAAGGCGTTGAGGGCCCGGTCGCGACAAGGTTGTTATCGCGTTGCACCTCGGTGACGCGTTAACAGGTAAGTGGCCTTCTCTTTCCTTTTTCCAAGTTGATTAGCCCATGCTTTAGGAGTATTTCTTAGGCAATCATCTTGGTGGCGATCACATCCTTCATTCTATATATATCGCATGCTCTTTTGTGTCTCAGAGGGGCGCACAACCCCGTGATTACACCTTTTGGCGATCACGGTGGGACCTCCATTGCCAAACCTTGTCGCTCTGCTCTGCCATTTACCTGCCTTTTTGTTTGTTTTTGAAGTGTTAGAATCATCTTAGGATCGGTTTTTTTCATTTTATTCCATCTGTGCTTTCGAACCTTGTCGTGACGGATCGGGCGAGCGCGAACTTGTCGCGGTGGACCTGGAGGACGCGATCTCAGGTACATTTTGGTTGGTCCTGCATTCTGTTCCATGCTTCAGTTTCTGTCTGTTAAGTAGTCTTCATTTTCTATTTAGTTATTTTCATGTTGTATTGCGCTTAGGATAGCTTGTTTGCCTTCTGTTTGTGTGTGGTTTAGAGTTTTCTGCACCCGAGATTATCGTGGCCGATCCGTCGGTTGCGATAAGGTCGCGCCGACCTGGTCATCGCGACTTCAGCAGAGACCTCTAGGATGTTGTTTATTAGTTTAGGTTTTTATTTGCATGCACTTCGGTGTAATTAGGTTCATGCATACACTATCCATGTAGATAGGACTCCTCCTTGGTAATGGAGACCCTCTCACCTCTGAGCACTCGTGGGCTGACCAGGGCCTGCTATCGAGGGCCTCCGTAAGTTCCCGTTGTCGTACGCACGTTGCGGCCGCCGGGCTGGTTGTACCTGTTGCCCCTTAGTTCAGGTCGTGTCTGTGTGAGTGTGTGTCCCCCTTAGTCATCCCGGAGTACTTGAGTACACACCCATTAGGGTTCTCTTTAGCGAGTGCAATTCAATTAAATCAATCCATTAAAGGCTAAGTGATACCCTAAAATCCTAACGCATATCATGTGTGATCTTGATGTTTTTGTACCCCTTATTTGTATTTTAGTGTATCCTTTTAATTCCCCCATTTCTCATCCTCTCATGGCTCCTTTCCACTTCACTTGTCCTCCAACCTCTCCTCCTCATGCAGACCCCTTGTCTCATGAGTCTATTCCAAATTCGGCCCAGTCTAGGGCCCATCGGGTCGACGAGAGTGTCGTTTCCCACTCTGTCCCGTCACCATCCTCCTCTGACGAGGCCGCTGAATTGGAGTGCCTCCTGCTTGAAATGGGCCCTAACCAGGCCTGCGAATTGTTGTCCACCTTTGTTGTACGGTCTTCTTCCAGGATGGGCCCAATAGGCCCACATTATCCTGCTCATTCTAGGTCCCCTCACGTTGTCACTCTTGGATCGGGACATCCTTCTGTTCAGCCCACATCATTACAACCGGCCCATTATGCTCAATCTGGTCCGGACCTTGACTCTCGACTACACTCTCATGCCAAGCTGGCTCTCACTATCCGCAATTCATCTCAGCTCAGGACTTCCAATCCGAGTTCAAGTCTATGAAGCGAGAGCTTAGTGACTTGCGGAGGAAGTTAAATCCCAAACCCTCCTTTAATCATACACTCCCTGATTTCCATGGTCTTCGGATCCCTCTTCTCTCTCAGCTCCCTGTTTATCGCAAATATAGTGGAGCCGGAGACCCTTACATCCATCTGAAGGAGTTTCTCTATGAGTCTGTGTCCTATCAGCATGATCGTCGCTTATTGGCTTATCTCTTTAGGCGGTCATTGATGGACCTGCTCTAGAGTGGTTCTATTCATTGCCTCCAAATGAAGTCAGGATTTTGAAGTGGTCAAAGTCAGATTCATACAGCAATACCAAGACTGGCTAGGCCCAAGTATTCAATGGCCGATCTGTGGCTGAGCAGATGAAGCCCGATGAAGAATTTGCAACTTACGCTGACCAGTGGCGTCAGATATCCACGCATGTCCAGAAGCAATATCCCAGAGGAGGAGATAATCAAGCTCATCATTGCCAATGCAACCCCATGTACCGCCACATTTTGGCTATGAACGACATCACATCCATGCAACAATTATACAGTCGTGCTCGCTTTATCAAAACCCAACTCATTGACTCCCCCATGCCATCCTTGTTTGAGGCCAAACCCAGTTGCACATTTCAAGGGCCCACCTATGAGGGAGTCCAAACCCATGCCCAAGTTGATGCCATCCACCATCCCATGTCTACCCACTCTACTAATCACTATACACCTCCACCTCCATATAGCCAACTGCTCCACTCCACAAGAACAACGACCTCGTCCATGCCGCAGCATCCTGCCATCCACTACCCAGCCATCAAAGTATCCACTTGGCCCAAAGCGAGCCCATTATCATCTGTTGCCTGAGTCTCTCTCTGATGTCTTCATAGCCATGATGTCCATCAATGCATTACAACTCCCTCCAGAAAATTCAAGCTGGGACATGACAGTGGACCGATTAGAATATTGCTTATATCATCGCCATCCGGAGCATACAGTCACAAACTGCTACGAATTTCGGGATGTGATCTATAATCTAGAGCACAAGATAGATTGGGCAGAAATGCACAGGCTCATCCTACATTGTCAAGAAAAGAGAGCGGCACAAGGCCAGGGGCAGCAACCCTCCTCATCACGGCGGTGGAACAGCCACCCAAGCAGCCTTCGATAGATCAGTTCCAGCCATCGCCGAGACAGCAAGCGCAAATATCAAGCCAGTCGTCTACATCAGTGCAAGGCCAGAGGCGTTTCTTTACATACCCCCAAGTGCACACCGTACCCGCTCTGTCATAACCTCAACAACCCCCTCCACCAACCTTTACTCAGGCTAGCACCCCACCCTCCCCTCGACCACCCGCGCCACGACACGATGACAAGCTATCAGCTCGACGTATTGTGTCAGTACCACCGTCGGTCATCTCCACCAATGCCGCAACCCACTAATCCCTCATCTACTCTAACCCTACATCCTTACCCATTGCCCATTCTCTCTTGCCACCACCACCTATGCCTGAGCATACCACCATCACAACACCAAGGCTCGAGCAAGCTCCACTCACCTCTGAGCCCGAGCATGAGTTTCCTACTCCCAGAGTAGGCTGCTTCAGCCTCTAGTTGGAGGAAGAGCTCTCTCCGCACGAGCCTATCCTTGCCATCATCCGATCACCTCACATCAAGCCCTCCGCATCTGACGAACACCACATAGCCACCATACATCCCATCACCACCATCCCATGGAGCGGGTGTCATCACCAGCAGCATGCCTTGAAATTACTTCCCCTATGCAAGATGGACTGAGTGAAGGTAGCCCAGTTCCGGTCATGTTTTCGACCCTTACAACTACATCAGTCGCATGCCGGTCTGTGTCCTTATCTCAGGCACATTCGGGAAGGATGAGCCTTCATCTCCTCAGAAGAGCACTATTAAAAGAGTTCCCAAGCCCTAGTGCCAGCCAAGTCCAAAGCGGGGACGGTAGCCATTACGTTTCTTATTGGAAATGCTACCATTAATGCCATCATCACTCCTCGCTCAGTTATTTTGCATATGGCTGGTCAAGAGAAGGGGTTCTCTACAAAGTCGTGCTATCTCACGCGCGGCTGCTAGGCCATCATGAATTAGCTGTCACTCAAGGGGCAAGAAGTCACGCTGCCCAAAGCATCCAAATCCCTCCTTGCCATGTTTCAACCGACCAGGGGCACATTGCTATGTCACCAAGAACACTCAAGGTTTTGCCAAGAGTCCTTTGCAATTTGCCTCAGCCTGTCAGTCAGTTGGTCGTGCTAGTGCCACCCCCGCACAATCCCAGAAGCCTCCCTCTTCAACTATCAAGGGAGTTGGTCTTCATGCCAGATTGTAAGGCTAAGATGCCAAGTATCAAGCTTACGGTGCCGCGCATCAAGTTCCCATGGGTCTGCACTATCTACCTGTCAAGGAATCTTCTTAATGAAGATGCCAATTTATGGCGTTCCCCCATGGGTGTCTATAAAGGTTGGATATGCAAATGATAGCCAAGGGGCAAGTGCTCACACGACAGTCATGACGACTATAATTAATGAGAGAGCCGTGTGGCTGCAGAGAAGAGCGAGGCCATCTGTTGCCTGGTCCCACTATTTAAGAAAACATGTCAAGATGAAACCGTCGTATCTGTCTGTGAGAGCAAAGAAGTTGTGGCGTCACAAGATGAAATCTGCAAGAAGCAAGAGGCTGAGATCAAGATTGAAATTCTTCAAGAAAAATATCGATCTCCCTATCTTGTCATCTATGACCTTGATCTTTCAATACTACTCATTTTGGTCAATCGGTTCCCGAGGAGGCGCCCGATCTCCCAATTCGGACTGGTGCCACATTATTCCCCTCCTACTCCTTTAGGGCCTTTGGACCCTCACTTATCTCTTCCTTCTGAGCCACCGATCACCCTCGGGGTTCCCAGGTCCACCTGGGTCACCTGACTTTCTTCTAGTGCTCAGGATTCCCCTTTCCCCTTCCACCTGAGCTTCCTGATTGAGGCCGGGCCCACATCCTTCAGGGACATCCAATCTTGGTCCTGATTCCCTTCCTTCCACTTCACCTTCGATCCACCAGATCCTCCACCCTCCATTCTACAGCTCTTCCTCCCAAACCCTCCTGCTCACGGGCCTGACCCGATTCCTCCCTCACTCCCTATTCGGGGTCCTGACCTTTTTTCTCATGTTTTCCGAGGTTTCAGTCCTCACTAACATTCTTCTCCTCCTTTGTAAATCTTTTGTTGGAGGGTTTTTATCCCTCATATTCTTGTAGAGTCTTGTCTCCCTCTTATGTAATTGAGTTGACTCCAATTCTTGCCATCCTACCTTTTCCTGCAAATGGCTAATTAAAATCACCAAGATCAAAGTTTGAAGACTAGTGCAGGCCATTCTTTCAATAAAGGGAGTCGCAATGAGCACCAAATAACCAGGTAAATATTTATTTCAACAAAGAACGTCAAAGAGAGTCATCGAGTCAGTCTTAGGTTTGTATTTTTTGCTTCTGCAGCACCAGGCTAGAGATTGCTCCGCGCTAGGGAACCGACGTTCATTCGCTGTCATTAAAGGTCACCTTAAGCAAGGATCATCACACACTCACATGGCAACCTTAGTCGGCTCCTCTAGCAAACATCGCTGCTATTTAGGCCATACCTAGGTGGTGCAAAAGTTGTTCTCTTCTTTACTCGGTCAAAGTGTAAAGGTAAAAAGATTATTTAGGTGAGGCGATCGACCTAAGCATACCTTGATGAGAGGAAATCTCAAATAGGGATGGTCAATCATGTGGCGGAACGCCTCGCCAAGCCCGTTAAACCAATACGCACTTGATCCGAGTCCGCCTCCCGCGAACGGGCCGTAGCCTCGCAAGGGAAACCAACCACAGTCCGTGTAAACAATAAGGAACACACCATATTTCATATATAATTTTTCACAATTTACTAGCCTAATCCATTAAAACTGAAAAGGTGTACAAAAGCCTGGGGCATACCCGAGGTACAACAAAAGAAAGTAAACAACTACAAACTACAAGACTACACTGCTGAGTACTACTCCACTGGAGGTACTGACCCTGCTCCGCTACGACGCGGCCCCTAACTGGACGTCGGATGGGAACGTCCTCCTCGCCCTCACCTGTGGAGGGGGTGAGCCTCTCTAGTCACTGGCTCAGTAGGGAACTCCCCCAAAGCCGAACAAACCACAAACCACAGGTACGAAACAGTAACCAGTACCAACAATATATAAAACAGCTAAGCAGTAAGTAAAGCTGTAAAACTACTCACTGTCTGTCGACTACGAGAACAACTGTAGTAACTAAACGTAAACCCAACAGGTGTACAAGCCAAAGTAGAGACAGCCACACGAGCCACGTAAACATGGTTCGCGACAACCAGAAACTGACTCGGACAACAACACAGTCCCCCTCTCAGTCTCGCAGCCACGGACGAAAGGTCCAGCTGCCGCTCCACGTAAAAAGGTCAACAACTGTGGAGACCAACTAAAACACCACCAACCTGCAGACCCACGGTCACAGGCCCATGCCTGCACCCTCCAGAGACCCTGGCCTGGGCTCGCTAGAGTGAGCCTGGAAAAGGACTAGCTGGGGTCCAGTACGTCTACTGTGTCCGTACCCCCAACTACGAGCGCGCTACAAGTGACTAAAAACAACCACAACTGTCACTGTCCCACTATCGTCTTTCCCTCAGCCGGACGTACAACTCTAACACAAGTAGGAGGGTGTCCAGGTCAGACGACACAGACCTCAACGGTACAACACCAATACCGGGACAAAGCCCCGAGCTAACAGCCGGCTCACAAAGAACCTGGGCACCCAACTAGAGAGGTAACCACGGTAGGCGTCGTACTACTTGTCACGTCACAAAACCCGTGCACGTCACACACAACCACGTGAAACCTCACGTAAACCACAAGTAACCACTGGTCCACTACACGTGAACCCAACTGACTCGCGTACACAACGCGCAGTCACCGAAGTAAACACTTAACAACATATCTTATGCTAAACACGAGAACCATGTGCACTTAGTGCACCTCGTATGATACCACGCATGCATTATCGATAAAACACTATAAATAGTCATTCTGTTCATGTAGGAGTAGGCGGCCACATCGATTGCCGCTTACAGGAAGTAGACGGCAAGGTCCCTGGCCGTTAACCTCCTGGCTGAAGATCTTGGCGGCAAACTTGTTTACGCCAAGTTCCCCGGCCTTAAACCCTGCAGAACCCTAATCCGGTCCTGCGAGTTTTCCACTTATTCTTATTACAAAAAACTTGTAAATGCTATTCCACTAGCATGATAGAACCCAATACAACCCACAAAAAACATGCTCTGAACATTAAATCACACAAACCACCCATTATCCCGCATGGTGCAACTCTATCCAAACATGGATTATCATGCTGTTTCAGGTGATTATGATGTATTTTAATGGTTCCACGGAGTTTAACGGGTTCGTCCCCTACCTCAGAACGCGTTAGAATCCCCCGCAAACTCCCGGTTCACGACGAGCCCTCCGCGAGCTCCCACGCGAATTGCACCACGCCGCGACGTTTCCCCGCGCAATTCGGCGTCGCCACGCGTCTCACGATCGACCAGCCACTCCTCGATACCTGATAGAACCTTCAGAAACACCAGGGCGCGAAGCTGGGGCAAGAGGGAGAGAGGGTGAGCTGAGAGAGCTGCCCTCGGGTGAACATATAACCTGCTAAACTGACAGGTTGGCGTCAACCCCCTTGTCGCCCACATGCACCGCCAGACTAAACGTCCACATAGGCTGCCGCCAAGTTCAAGAAGTCAACGTCCATAAACCTGGACGCCAACAGTCAACGACCACCACTTGGCCGCCAACTCAGACAGAACAGCAGCAGGTCCTATTCCAATTCAGGACCTACCCTGCTCTTCACCTACTCAAGCCACGCAATCAAACCATACATTCCACACACCCAACTCACACTGGCCTCACAACGGCCGCCACAACCACAATGCACATGATCCGCATGGATCCGAAAAGCACGCGACGTTACAAATCAGGCCTGCAAAAGAAAAGCCAAATAAAAGTGAGAAGAAGAACAATGAAATAAAATCAAGGAATAGGGGCGTGGCAAAGAGTGGCAGTTATAGTTCCCCGCGGGACACCCTTGAGCCCGGTCGTACGCATGCCCCAAACAAAAACAGGCACAATAAAGTGACCAAAGTCCCTCCTCAACAGATTGAACCTCTAAGAGGTATGCCGTGGAAGGAAGCTAAGTCTTATTTGTCCTTTAAAATCTACACTAGACTTATCCCCAAACTTTCTTCTCTTTCTCTCTATAAGGCTGGGTCGTCTCCCGGTATGGCTTTTGTAGTGGCACCGCAAGCTAGGGGCAACCATCTATAGGACGCCACCATCTTAATGCACATCCGACCTTTTGGTGGTCTTTAATGAAAGGAGAATGATGAGGACTCTTGCAGTAGTTTTGATCTTGCTTTAGTGTTATAGTAGCAAGGGTGAGTACTTTCCGTCTCATGTGTCTTTTTAGGAAGGGCTAACGTCGGCTTTAGGTGTTATTCAAAATCCAAAAAAATAGATATTGGCCAAAAATCCCAAAAAATCAAATTTGCCAAAACCAAAAAATCAATATTGCCAAAAATTCAAAAAAAAAATCAAATATTTCCAAAAATTCAAAAAAAATAGATATTGCCAAAAATAAAAAATCAAATAATTTCAGAACTCCAAAAAAATCAATGTTTCAAACTAAAATAACAAAAATGAACAGATCTAATCATACATGCTAAGTGTGCAGGTACATTGGCTCCCAAGCATTGATCGCTCAGATCTCCACATTTCTTCATTACTTTTGTCTGAGTCTTGCTCACATCATCTTTACGATCTGTCTCTCCTCCTCAGTTCCACCCATGATTTGAATTTCAAACTCATTATCCCACCAAGTCCTTCCTCAGTCCTATACATATTCTCCCTCAATGGCTCCATGAGAGGACTCTCTATGTGTGAACCTGGCGTTCTTCAGTGCTTTGTTTCAATCATGTGGATGACTGAGTTGTTTATGCTTGTTATTGTTAGCTTGTTTAGTGCTTTGTTTATTGCTTCATTTACACACAAAAAATAAAAATAAAAATCTGAAAAAACAAAACCCAAAAAAAGGCGAGTTATGCGCTCCACAGGTAAGTTCAGGTAAGTATCCCTATCCCTTCTCCTTGCATTACTATATGGTACTTATGCTACTATTTATCTCAAGGACCGGCTGGTTTCAATATGTTTTGGGATCTGAGTTCCCCTTCAACAACAAAAACAGTGATGATCTAGGTGCACATTGCTAATCGCTGGATAGACCGTGAGTTAAATAAGTTTGGGAACGATGGATTCAGGCCTACACTGCGGTTGCAGGTAGTTCTTGACCCATTCTTATTCATCTTAGCAATATTATCCTTGAGTATTTTCTATTTTCTCTTTTCTTTGCATATTGATTTGATGATTTCTTTTATTTTAGCCCAGCATGCATCATGTAGACTTTGAGCTTCATGCCTCATGATTTGTCAAAGGTTGCTTCCCTAGTGATGGTCAATCATGCTTAAGTTCTTGAACAAGAAATCATATTCTACTCACAATTTGAAAGTCTTCTTTGAGCTAGTCACTTGGTCGAGTTGGCCAGTACTCCCTGTCTGGAATTTACTCCCTCATTTCATCCAATCAGCTTAAATATTCCCTCTGATCCGTCCTTTTGCGAACCGCTCCCAGGCATTGCGTCATCGTGACCCCCTGGCACGCACATGTCCTCCCAAGATGAAACCTGCAGGCCAATCGGCTAGGGTACCTCTTAATCAAGAGGTTGATCATCCTTCTTTTGCTTTCCTTTTTTTTCGTTCCATACAGGAGTCGTCCGTGCTCGCCCTTCCTTGTGGTTTTTCAGAGTCTTCCTGAGAATTTCTATCATTTATTGGTTGTGACGGGTGTCTCTTTTACCTTGATGCCCACTTTTCAGTCCACTCTTCTTCATCCTCGCTCCATTCCATTTCATTACACTTCGCTCTCTTTCCGCTTCACTCCCTTGCAAAGTGGCATCAAGGAGGGGCAATCTGTAGACACCCGTTTTTGGCCTATAAGTTAGCATATTTCTTGTTCATATCATTGATGTCCCAAATTGGTCATCACTTTGGATTCCTTCTCTGGCCCATCATGAGCCCATTCACCCTCAATTTCAAGTCCATTCTTAAGCCCAAGGCCAAGATCCACTTGAAACATCAAAACTGTGCAATCTACCCTATCCTCTAAACATACATTCACTTTGAGAGCTTATAACTTCCTCATTTCTAATCCAAATATGGTATATCATACTATCATTTTGTAGCCCTCTGAGTCTAGAATCCAACGCAATAAACAGCTCATCAATCTGATGTCTGTGGAGAGAGTTATCACCCATTTCGTGGGACCTACACAGACTGTCTTATAGTCGCGACCTGGTGCATGGTTGCGACAAGAACTCGACCCCACGACACCGTCGCGACAACGCCATGCACGTAAACACGTTTTTACATATTTTCAGCTTATCCTTCCATCCTAGAGCCTATCTAAAGTCTCTTTGAGTTGGATTACGACCCAAACCTTCTATCCTCATCCCTAGGGAGCCCCAAGTCCATCCAACTCTAGATAGACTCTCAAACTCTCCCACAACTTGGACTCTCTCTCTAAACTCGGGTTGGACTCTATCTCTCACTTGACACATCCTAGGACTCTCTAGGGATAGAGGAAGGCTACCACTATGAGGAGAGGTCCCTGGAGGCTCTGCTCACGAGTTCCCATCATCCCCAACGCAGAGGAGCTGTTCTTCATGTTTTCCTCCTCTCTCTCTCCTCTTTCTCTCTCATATCGCCTCCAAGACCAACAGTGCTTGCACGACTGTGGTGATTGAACCAGGCCTTATCTCTTCGAGGTTTCTTCATCAAAGTTACTCTCCACAGAGCCCTCTACAACCTTGAAGTGGAATCACATCGATTGGTGGCTTGTGCGCAAAAGTTACAGTGGATTATTCTTCAATTTCTCTCTCAAATCGAGATCTGCACATACGAGATTATCATGCCTTCCACAGCCCAAACCAGGCCAGATCTCTTCAAGATGTCTTCATGAAAGTTGTTCACAACGTCTCCTCTACGACCTCCAACTAGAATCACATCAAATGGGGCAGTATTTGTTCAGTTTTGATGTTTTTTTCTTTCTTTCCACATTTTGCACATGTATACATACTAGTTAGGGTTCCTCCCTCTCCTCTTCCATGATTTCTCTCAATGCATATTCCCTCCTAGTTTTTCCATACCAAAAGGGTTTCCAAAACCACCGGTATGCACTCACACATGCTCTCTACATGCTTTCTCATATGTGATGGATGCTACACTTATTTGAATGTCTAATTGGGTTCCCCTTCATTTTTCACGACTTGGCAGGTACTTGGAACAAAGACCAAGCGAGGAAGCTCTTCCTTTTTGGCCGGATGAAGAGGAGGAAGGAGGTTCGCCATTCAACTCCCGCACTATTGAGAAGGCGTTGAGGACCCGGTCGCGACAATGTTGTTATCGCGTCGCACCTCGGTGACGCGTTATAGGTAAGTGGCCTTCTCTTTCCTTTTTCCAAGTTGATTAGCCCATGCTTTAGGAGTATTTCTTTAGGCAATCATCTTGGTGGCGATCACATTCCTTCATTCTATATATATCGCATGCTCTTTTGTGTCTCAGAGGGGCGCACAACCCCGTGATTAGCCATAAGCAGTCAAGATTTAAGGTGTTCGGTTTGAGTCGCGACCCCTGTATAGAATGCGACCATGTCGCGATGGTGTGGTACGCCGCGACCAGGTCGCATCGCCTCTTTGAGTCGCGATCAGGCCGTGTCGGCTTTCACCGATGCGACATGGTCGCATCCCCTTGGTCCGTCGCGACTACTGGTGTCGCGATGGATCGGGCCGTCGCATTCTCAGGAACGAACCGGCGGAGCCTCCCTTGTCCGATCCTTTTCCCCTTGGGCTTCACGCCCTACAATCGCCCTCTGGGGGCTTCCTCCACTCTTCCCACTCATTCATACAAGGTTTTAGGGTTGGATCACTTACCGATTTCATCGCCTTCTCCCGTTTCTTCCTTGCCTCCTCCACATCGACAGCAGGACCATCCGTTTCCTCCTCCACCTCCATCTCCATCTCCAGGTCCGCCTCTTCCACCGGGGGCGCCTCCGTGCGGCGCCGAAGGCTCCTCTTCTCTGCATGCCTCTTCCCCCGGGAAGAGCCTTCACCGGCGTTACCTCCTCCTTCCATGGGCTTAGTGGGTGATTGGGTTTGAGAAAAGGGAAGAGTGGTTGAAGAAGAAGCAAGGGGCAGGGAAAATCCAAGGATTCCAAGAACTCTCTCTCTCGGCTGGTTTGAACGCAAGAAAAGGGGGAAGATGGAAGCTCTTTTGCATTTTGAATGTTCGGTTTTAGACGCGACGCAGCGGGCCGTCGCGTCCATGTCACGCCACCGTAGTATGTCACGACCATGTCGCGACACATCGCCTTGACGCGACCTTAAGGCGACGGTCTTGCTTGTCGCGTTACAAACAGAGCCATGCGCAAACATAAAAATTCTCATATTTATTCATTCCAAATCAATCAATACATATTCTAAATCATCCCTACATTGAACAGATGCAAGTTTCCTGCCCTAGCTATCATCTAACATCCTCTCTACATCAATCTAGCTATCCTCAAGCCTCCGCTGCAGCTGGTTGAATTTTCTTCAATGCCTCTAAGTATTCCTTGATCATGTCTTTGTCTTCCTCCACTCCTGCTCGGACGAGGCTCATGACACACACCTCCCAATGGATGACGACGCTCCGCACATCCCGTTCGTCCTGTTCGTCACCCTCTTCCTCTCTTGAATAGGTGGGTAATGTGGAAGATAGGGGACCACCATGCGAGCCGCTCCACACTGAAGGTAGCAACGATCCAGATTGTAGAGAACTAGCGCTTTATTGCCCAGCAGTCGCAGTGCCAATCCGAACGTTGAGGCAGGTGGATCATTCTATTGTGGAGGAAGCGCGGACGCATTTCAAACTCCGCCATTGTCATCTTCCTAATATAATTACTCAGTCCTTCAGCCCTTTCACTTGTGTTGTCTTGCACCACGCCCGTGGTGTCATATAGAGAGGTGCACCAAAAATGCAAGGGGATGATGCAGCATGGTTTTGCACTCCGTAGAGATGGTGTCCATGGCCCGAAACTGTACATGCATGCCCATCCAGAGTTCGAGTGCAATGACGGAACGTAGAAGGGGTCTCTGGTGGCTGTAGAAGTAAGTCCAGCATACAGATATCCAAGCACGGCCTGTCCTATGCTCATACCTTCAGAAACTGAGCAGATTATGCTCAAATGGCAAAGGAGATGGCGTCGTCCATCGCTGGGAAGAGATAACACCACTGATGCAAATGGCGGCTGCCTTGGCAATGGCAGTGTGGTTCCCGGTCTTGCGCTTGCATTGAGAGATGACCCACTGCGCAATGGGGAGAAGGTGCACGTGCATCCCGCTGGTCATTGAATGGAGGTCGGTCTTCTTCATGGTGATCTCCGCAAGGATATTCCATGCATTAATGGGAGCCACTGTGTAGGAAATCGCAAGCTCCTCACCCCTCTGATACCGGGAGACCTAGCATTATCTCCAACTCCTCCAGCAAAATAGTAGCCTCAAACGTAGGGAAATGAACGTGTGGGTTTGGGGATGCCACAGCTCTGCCAACGCTGTGATGCTATCCCACACATGCACAATCTTGTGATATTGCTTGGCCAGTACGAGCACAATGGATAGTCCCCACTCCTTCAAGTGATGGATGGATGAAGGCGGGAGTAACTCTATCATAGGAGATAACCATGGCACTTTGGAAAATCTCCTTCGGCCAGGAAGAATCTGAAGAGATATGGGAGAAGGAAGGTTGAGAATAGGGAAGAAGAAGAAGAAGAAAACATAGCAAATAGGGCAAAAGTTCAGAATTTAGGAGGAGAAAGAGCACTTACTTGAAGCTCTGGGCATGTGCATATGTGCCTGGGGATAGAGGAAAGCTGCTGGAGCTCAGCATGGACTCCCGGGCGGCCTTGGGACCAGCATAAGGTGGTATGTCTTCTTGGAAGGTTGAGAAAGACCTCTTCATGGCTGCAGGAGAGAGAAATCAGAAGAAGAGAAGAAGGAGGGAGAAAGCTGCGGGATTAGCACCCTAATCTCCCCTATTTATAGAGCTCTAAGGGGTGCTAACCCATCCCAATCCCGTAACTAGGTATTAGGATAAGATTAGGAGAGGTCTAGGAGTCCTAATGGAGTTCTAAGGAGTCTTAGGATAGAGAGAAACATGGGTCTTTTGCGTTTTCAGGGTTCGGTTTGAGTCGCGACGCCGCGATATGAGCGACCAGTCACGACATGGTGGAGCGGCGCGACTATGTCGCGGTCTCCACAGGCGTCGCCTCTCGACCTTGTGTGTTATTTCCATGTCTGTGTTTGCTTGTTCGATTATGTCTCTGTGTATGTTGTCCTTTTGTGCTTATTGAGTGCTTATATGTCTATTTTGTCGAGAAAAAAAATAAAGAAATCAGAAAATAAAAAAAGGACATCACAAGTAAGTCAGGTAAATATTCCTTTCCTTACTCTCCTGCATTACTATACAGTATCTACTTATTATATCGTTTCAAAGACCGGCTGGTTCTCAATGTGCTCTGGGATTTGAGTTCCCCTTTACCAAAAACAATGATAGTCTAGGTGCACATTGTTAATCGGTTGATAGGTCGTTGTGTTAAGTAAGTTCGAGGATGATGGATTCAGGTCTGCACTGTGGTTGTAGGTAGTCTCTTGACCCATTCCTATTTGGCTTAACAATATTATCCTTGATATATTTTATATTTTCTCCTTTTATTTGCATTTGTTTTGATGATTTCTTTTATTTTAGCCCAGCATGCATCATGTAGGACTTTGAGCTTTCCTGACTTATTCTTGACTATTGATGAGCTCTTGCTGAGTGCCCAATCACTCTTCATGTTTCAAGTAAGAAATCTTATTCCACTTCGAATTGGAAGGTTTGCCTCCGAGTGAATTGTTCCCGTCAGTTTGACAAGAATTTCCATGTCTAGATTATCTATCCAATTTTCATCCTATTCCTTTGATCCGTTTTTGGTTGCGAACCGCTCCCAGGACAGAGTCATGAGTTACTTTCCTGGCACGCATATGTCCCTCCAAAGCGAAACCTACAGGCCAATCGGCTAGGGTACCTCTCAATCGAGGGGTTGATCATCCCTTTCTTCTCCTTCTCATCCAGACTTACGTTTTTCTTTGCATTCTGCTCGAGCAGCTAACTCGGGGCTTTCACGAAGGTTCCAATTGCTTATTGGTTAGATCGGTTGTCTCTTTACCTTGGCTCCCATCTTTTCAGTCCACTCCGCATCATTTCTGTTCCGCCGTCACTTTGTGACACCTCCACTACACTTCCACTTCGTTTCCTTACAAAGTGGAAGCTAAGGAGGGGCAATCTGTAGACACCCGATTCTGACTTATAAGTTGAACTATATTTCTTGCTATCCTAGTGAGCCCCTAGTTGGTCACTCACCTTGAGCCCATAATTAGCCTTGTTTTGAGCCCATTAACAACTCAAATTTCCATGAAATCCCGCCCATTGTCACTTGGAGAGAGTCCTTAGGCCTAAATAACTCTTATTCTTTCATGTGATTGGCTGATAATTCACAGATAATTGATTTTATTGACGCGTCGTATCGTAGCGCCGCGTTACTAGATCGCGTCGCCAGAGGCCGCCGCGACAGCCCATGCATATTCATGCACGTGGGCATACTGTCGCGACGCCTAGGTCCGTCGCGTTAGCAAGTTGCGGCCTACGATAAGACGCGACTGCAGTCGCGCATGCAGGCCTCCACAACCACCTCCTATTTATCCTCCTATGGCTTTATCCCTATCTCCAAGCTATATCTCAGCCCCTTGGGGCGAGGTTTGAGGCTTGGGGACTCTCTGGAGCTCCCTTGTGAAGGATCGATAAAAGATGTGGACAAGATCTAGAAGGGGGGGTGAATAGATCTATGCCAACTAATGTGGAAGCTAAACCAATTTTGAAAAACCTTTGAATCAGAGTTAGATTGAAAGCAAATTTCACATATCTGAAGAGAGATTAAGTGAGTTAAACAATTGGAGTGTGGAAAAACAAGTTGATTAGATAGATTCAAACGATCCTATGCATTCATCTAACGAAGAGTAAATTCAAACCACAAGCAGACCAATGCACAGAGATTTTTAGGTGGTTCAGAAATCACCACCACGTGACTCCTACATCCACCCCTCACACACAGTGAGGATCCACTAACAACCTGGGTAACACAACCCACACTGGAGCCTGACAACTCCACAATTGAGTTAGACAACTCACACACTACCTAGAGCAAGACTACTCTAGACTCTGAGCAAGACTGCTCAACCACACAACTTGAGTACGATGACTCAACAAACCTGAGCACAAAGGCTCACAACCACTTGCTAGAACAGAAACAACAAGATCCAGATCCTCTAGCAATGATCTGATCTATTAAGGCCAATTCAAGAAATTGATGCAATCGATTATGCACAATTTCTAGAATAGCCAAGAAGAAACAAGAAAGACTCAAGACATGAGGTTGACAGTTCTTGTTCTTCAAGAAAACTCCCTTGTAGAGGCAGAATTTGAATGATCTTGATCACTTGAAGTCCCTTGGCCAATGCTCTGCAACTTTGATCTCGGGATCTTCCTTGAGTGCTTCACAATTGCTGGCTTCTACTTGATCTGCTCCCTTGAAGTTGATCCTAATGCTTCATGTTGATCAATCTTCGATCCTTGTGCTTGGAGAAGGGTGAATTGAGGTGTGGAAGCACATGAGGGAGCAAAACATGGAGGAGAGACTCTCTATCCGCCACTTCCAGTTTCTAGAGGCTCTTGGAAGATTCTCTTATGGATGGGTGCCCATTAGGAGGGTATTTATACCCTAAATATCCGAAAGATACCCTTGGGATACGTGGGCACAAGATCCAAGGTTGATCCACCTTCTCCCTAGGGTGCCACGTGTCCAGGAGGAATCTTAAGTCACAGAGATTCCGGAGTGTGTCGACTTGCCCAAGAGGTGTGTCGACACACTGTCCCAGACTGGCAGAACAATTCCTGGGAGAGGTCTCTAGTGTCGACCTGAGATGATCCAGTGTCGACCTCATGTCCCAGACAGCAAAACAACCCTTCTGGGAAGGCTCTCTAGTGTCGACCTGATCTCATCTCGTGTCGACCTGCTTTGGCCATCTGAAAACAGGCCTTCTGGGAGAGCCATCTAGTGTCGACCTGCCTGCATTTGGTGTCGACCTGCTTTGCCTATCTGAAAATAGGCCTTCTGGGAAGGCTCTCTAGTGTCGACCTGCTCTGGACTAGTGTCGACCTGAGATGGACTTTTCTTCACATTTCTGCCTTTGTTCTGAACCATTGTGTCGACACCAAGGATGGTTGTGTCGACACTACCTTTGCAGAAAATGTTGTCCCTGAGAAAATAAACACATAAATCATTAGTTAAACATATTATCATGATATCAATGATAAATGTGCTTGGAAACATGTTTTTTGAATATTGTAATTTCAGGTGATGTATTTTACATGTTCTAATGGTTATGCATTAAAATCACAACTTGTCATCATCAAAATGTGAGGAGAAATGTATTATATTCACACTCAACCCAACAATCTCCCCATTTTTGATGATGGCAACATTAAGTTCATTTGGAATTGGAAATTTTCAATGAAATGTGATTTTAAGCATTTTCATTTTCTTTTATTTATACTTGTCAAGGACCTTTGAACAATTTTTTAGTGACATTGAAATTTATACACATGATAGACACAATGTTACTAGAAATAAGCTATTTTCACACAAAGGTCAAGCAGCTTGACAAGCATTCATCACATTCACATTCATTCAAAAGATTTGCAATCACATTTAAGGCACAAAAATAGGCACAGAAATTTCTATTCATTTCATTTCATTCAAGATGTGAACATTACAATTTCAAACAAACTTCTCCCCCTTCGACATTATCAAAAGAATTACATTATTGGGGAGGAGGAGGAGGAGGAATGGGTAACAAAATAGTCTCAATATCCGTTAGCCACTTTTCCATTGAAGTTAGACTAAACTTCATCTAAGCTTGGATAGTTGAGAGTCTTGTGTGCAGAAGATGCTCCATCCTTTCTGAGTTTTCTGACATGGCAGCTTGAATTGCAGTGAAGTCATTTGACATTGGCTGTGATGAAGATGAAGATCCAGCTGACCAACCAGGCCTATTCAATACTTTGAATTCTTTCTTAAGTGCAGACATCTCTTCATCTATGTGAGCAGAGAGATCCTTCATACTCTCCAGATCATCCACTAAGTGAGCAAAAGACAATCTTGTCTTGCTTATCTGAGAGAGTGCCTCCTTTGTGTTGAAGACATCAGCTTGGGAATTTGCCAAAATTCCCTAAAGGACTGTCTCCAACTTCTCTTGATGCTCTTTGAGATCCACTGAAGCATCAGCCAAGGTGCCAATTAGCCTGTTGAATCTTTGAGTAGCATGGTCTAAGGCTGTTTTCTGTTCAATAAACTTGGCTGACACAGAGTTCTCCAACCTTTGAATCCTCAATTCAAAGTTTTCTGACATGGATTGAATGGAGGTGTTCAAGGCATCAAACTTGTCATTTAGGAATGTGTATAACTCTGGTGGAACAAAAGGTCCACCAAAGGAAGAGGATGCTTGAACTGGAGGTGTTGGAGAAAATGATGGGATTTCAGGTTCAAGGTTCATGGAGGAGGAGGGCCGAAGTTGAGGAGAGTGAGGGCAATGAAAGGTTCATCAACTTCAGCTGCCACATGAGGCTGATCCTCATTTATGAGAGGTTGGTCCTCATGAACTGGAGGCTGTTCCTCTGGAGCTGGAGGCTGTTCCTCTTGAACTGGAGGCTGATCCTCTTGAGCCACAGGGGCCTCTACTGCAGCTGGCCCTCTCCTTACTTGATCACTAACAATCCTAAAGCCCATGAATTTCTGAACATGCTTAAAGCAATAGATGTTGGACTTAGGAATTTTCTCAGACTTTTCATTCTCTAGAGACACACCAAAATGATTGAAGACTTGAGTCAAATGGGCTGCATATGGAAGTGATCTATGCAAATCTGCCCTAGTGGTCTCAGAGATAATTTGATACATGATGACATGGATTTATCTTGATGTCCTTGCTCATACAATACAACACAAACCTTTGAATATCTGTAAGCCTATCTCTCCCACCACCTTGAGGTGATGATGGTAGTGAGCATGTGATGAGTAAGCCTCAACACAGGGGGAAAGGTGTTGGTATTGAATTTTGTGACATGGGTTTGCTTAGGATCAGACTCATCTGCAGGCAAACCAGTCATTATGGTGTAGGCTTCATGAAGTTTGAATTCAAAATTGTGGTAGTCTTCACCTTCATCTGGAATCTTGAAAATAGTGGCTGCTAAGTCTGTTGGCATGTCTATGACAATTCCCTTGACCTTTGACTTGTACCCTTCTTCTGTGCATTCCAAATTCTGATAGAATTCTTGGACAAGTCTAGGGTAAATGATACGAAATTCTGATATAAAAGACTGCCAAGACTGGAAATTGAAGAAATTCAAGACTTCAGGAAATGCAGCAATGAGTTCACTGTCATCCAAATCCACTGCTCTGGGTTTCAGGATGGTCTTCCCGGCACTTAGGGGTTTGGAAGGGGGTCTCCTAGTGGGCTGGGAGGACTCTGAGGAAGAGGATGAGGATGAGGATGAGGATGAGGACTTCTCAGAAATTTCAGGAGAAGAGTCCAGGGTTTTCCTCCTAGGGTACATAGACCCTTGACCTTGACCAGAGGAGGATGCCCTACCTCTCTTAGCAGATGAAGATCCCGGCTGCTCTGTAGGATCATGGTGACGCTTAGTTCTCCTCTCAGTGGGAGGAACCGCATCAGCCGGAATGGGCCTTGCCGAAGCCCTTGACTTTGCTCCACGACGAGGAAGCTGCTTGGGTGCCATTGAAGCAGAATGGAATCGGGGATGATGGAGAGAGAGGGATAGAGAACACGGTTGGAGATGGAATGGAGGAGAGAAGAGATTGAAAGAGTTCAAATCGCCTGCCGGAAATCAAGAGAATGGCGACGCGTCGGTCGACCTAGAGAAGAAAAGGGGGTTTTGGATAACCTACCCCGCAGGAACACACGGGCTTAACCGGCGCCCACGGTTTAATTGAGTCTGGCAGGGGGTCAGTGTCGACACTAGAAGAGGTGAGTGTCGACCTGAGTCAAAGTGTGTCGACACTAGATGGAGTAGTGTCGACCTGGCCTAATGAAAAATTTTGGATTTGAGTATGGAAAAATTATGTGACTTTTGGGACATCTTTATAATGATAAGCAATGGGTGGAATAATCATTTCAAGGATATTTAAGAGACTGAAAAATTCATTTGTTAAATTTTGCAAAAATTCAACACAATCAACAGATCATGGCATATCAGCAATCATGACTTGAGTCATTAAAATGATAATTTGAGGGATATAAAACATTAACAATCAACTACACACTACCATATTCTTCAATTCCAAAGAGATAAAAAAATCCTTTAGACTAAAAACAAGTGTGTTGACAGTAAACATTTTTAAGAACAACTTGATGATGGATAAGAATGATTCTTTAAAACAAATTCTCCAATGACATATATATTTTGTTTTGAAACAAACTATCAAATGAGATATATCTTGTTCACTCAAGAACTAATGCTTTTTACACACTATAGTCTCTGGATACTGAAGATTTATCCATTATCAAGTCTCAAAGGGGTAAATGATGACCTTTTGACATGAAAATATACGTTTTTTAGACGCCAATATTTCCAGTTACTCAGTCATCATAAAAAAATTGGGCATATTTATTTTGTTTTGCATTGATTTTTAATTTTTAATCCCCTTTGAACAGAGATAGCATTAGTGCCTCATGACATACATGGCACTTCTCATTCATTGTGAAGGTGTGCAGTTTCTCAGCACATGTGCCATTGCTCTGTTGATTGATAGATTTTGGAGAGTTTTTGACAAAAAGATATCATCTATATCCAACATCAATTGCAAACAAAAACATGTTTAAGATCAAGACACACATTATCCTTCAGTCTTAGAAAGAAATCTGAATTTCTATAGTTTTGAAGAATATAGGTGAGAGTTGACAAATGAATGTAGTAGATCACTCAAGGGATCATTTTGAGACTCTAGACACCTGAATGAGGACATCATGCAAGGAAATTGATAATGCAAGAAATGTTTTGAATTTTTCAAAATACATGACTTGTAAATTTTCTAGCTCCCCCTGAGATGAGAATTTCAATCACTTTTCATCAGAATAAGATATGCAAGTTTTGAAATCAGAAATATTCTCTTGAACAACAAAAGCTCCCCTCAACAATTGCATATTCATTCTTGGTACTTGGCGGAGACACATACTCTCGCATAGTGAAAGTGTCCAGACAAGCAGAACTTGTCCTTCTTCAAATCACCACTTGATATACCAAGAAGTTCACACAATGTGAGGTGAAAAGTTTATGTCAAAAGAAATAGACTTGAAATAGAGAGAGATATGATGAATCAAGGAAGCAAATAGTATGATAATGCAAAGAACTCCCCCTCAGAAGATGCCTAACACTCAACCCAATCCCAATGGACATTTACAAAGACCAAGTTCTCTCCTTAAAGATGAGAACCTACTGTCAGGAAGGGGGTTTGTAGGGGTTTGTGAAAAGTTCAGCATTTTGCTTTTCAGTTTCTATAACCTCATCTCTCAAGAAATGATGCCTAATTTCAATATGCTTGGTTCTAGAATGCTGAATGGGATTTTTAGACAGATTTATTGCACTTGTTATCACAAAGGATGGGAACACAACCTAACTCTTGGTTGTAATCAAGAAGTTGATGTTTCACCCAAAGAATTTGGGTTCCACACCTACCAGCAGCAACATACTCAGCCTCTGCAGTTGACAGAGCAACTGAATGTTGCTTCTTAGAAGCCCCGAGATTAGGCACCCACCTAGGTACAAACACAAGCCACTTGTGCTTTTTCTATCTAATTTACAACCAGCATAATCAGCATCACAATAGGTAATCAAATCTAACTTACAATTAGCAGGATACCAAATTCCTAAATCACATGTTCCAACAAGATATTTGAAAATTCTTTTAACAGCTAGAATGTGACTTTCTTTAGGATTTGATTGAAATCTAGCACACACACACACTGAATTGAATATCAGGTCTAGAAGTTGTAAGATAAAGTAGAGAACCAATCATACCTCTGTAGTCTTTGGGTCTACTGACTTACCATTTGAGTCTTCTTCTAGTTTAGCATTTATAGCAATTGGTGTGTTGGAGTGCTTGAGGTTCTGAAAGTCAAACTTTTCAGAAGTTCATTGACATATTTGGTTTGACTGATGAAGATTCCTTCATGTGTTTGGTTGACCTGCAATCCCAAGAAAAACTTTAGATCTCCCATTAAACTCATTTCAAATTCATTTTCATTTGATTTGAAAATTCATTGCACAGCTTTTATTAGTTGATCCAATATTATGTCATCGACATAAATTTGGACTGCAATTATTTCTTATTGATTTTTTGTGAACAATGTTTGATCAACATTATCTCTAGATATCCTTTTTCAAGCAAAAAGGAACTCAAACGGTCATACCAAGCTCTTGGAGCTTGTTTAAGACCATAGAGAGCCTTATTAAGCTTGAAAACATGGTTATGATGATTTTCATTTTCAAATCAGAGGTTGTTCAACAAAAACATTTTCCTTTATATATCCATTGAGAAATGGACTTTTAACATCCATTTGATAGATTTTAAATTTCATGGAGGATGCAAAAGTAAGAAAAATCCTAACTGCTTCTAGTCTAGCTATAGGGGCATAAGATTCTTCAAAGTCAATCACAAATTCTTGATTATACCCCTTTGCAACTAGCCTAGCTTTATTTCTTATGACTTGACCATTTTCATTCAATTTATTTCTGAAAACCCATCTAGTGCCAATGACTGTTTGGTCACTAGGTCTAGGTACTAATTCACATACTTGATTTCTTTCAAATTGACGAAGTTCATCATTCATGGCATTAATCCAATCAGAACTTGATAAGGCTTCATCAATTGATTTTGGTTCAATTTGGGAAATTAGAGCTAGTGGGTCTTCTTCAAGAGCATGCAGGAATGAAGATCTAGTCCTAACTCTATCATGTAAATTACCAACTACATTATCCAAAGGGTGATCTTTCAAAATTCGATGTTCAGAAGTTACTTGTTGAGGGGTATTCAATTTGGAGCAATGTTACCTGTTCCACTTGAAGATGGTGAATTGTTGTTCAAGTTCTCACCACAGTCTTCAAGCTCCTCAACAGCTGGTGAAGAGTCCACAATGAAGTCATCCTCTTCACTGTCTTGTTTTTCCCTGCAAGATTTAGAAGTGTTAGTTGAAAAGGAATTTTCATCAAATATAATGTGAGGAGACTCTTCAACAGTTTTGTTTTTCAGATGTACACTCTGAAAGCTCTTGACACTTCAGAATAGCCAAGAAGATGGCTTCCTGACTTTTAGCATCAAATTTGTCAAAATTTCTTTATTATTATTGTGTACATAACATTTGCACCCAAAGGTTGAAATAAGAAACAGTTGGCTTTTTGTTTTTCAATAATTCATAGGGGTTTTTTTTGATTTTTGGTCTGATCAAGGCTCTATTTAGAATGTGTTTGCTGTATTTACAGCTTCAGCCCAGAAGGATTTGGGCAAATTGCTTTCTAAAAGCATGGATCTAGCCATTTTCACAAGAGTTCTGTTCTTTCTTTCCACAACTCCATTTTGTTCTGGAGTTCTTGGTGAAGAAAACTTGTGGAATATATAAAGTTCAGCACACAAATTAGAAAAAGATTGGTTTTCAAATTCACCCCCATGATCAGTCAAAATATTTTTGATTTTATATGAATTTTGTTAAGGCAGTGGTGCAGAATTTTCTGAACTCAAGGAAAGAATCACTTTTGTGGGACAAGAAGATAACCCAAGTAAATCTAGTAAAATTATTAATGAATGATACAAATCCATATCTCTTGCCACTTAGACTTAGAACCCTTGTTGGGCCAAAAAGGTCCATGTGAGTAGTTCTAGTGGCCTAGATGTGAGTACTTCATTGAAGTTCTTAAAAGATTTCCTGGTTTGTTTTCCTTGGGCACAGATCCCACAAACTTGATTTTCAATGTTTGAAAAGGATTCAAGAAGACCCTTAACCAGATTCAGCCTTAACAATTTTTTAAAGTTCTGAAACTTGCATGGCTAAGTCTTTTGTGCCAAGTCCATGCAATTTCATCTTTATTTGCAACAAAGCAATGATTTTCAGAAAAGTTTTTATTAAGGTCAATCATATAAACATTGTTTTCCCTTTTTTCAAAAAATTTAATTTTATCAGTTAATGAATCAATTATTTGCAAAAATTAGATTCAAACACAACTTTGTGACCTTTGTCACATAGTTGGCTGATACTGAGCAAGTTGTAATCAAGACCATCAACTAATAAAACACTATCAACAGAGTTTGAGGAAGTTTGACCAACCTTTCCAGATCCAATGATCTTTCCTTTATTTTTACTCCAAATGTTACTGAACCTCCCTCCTTCTCTAGCAGGAAGAAAATTTAGCTTTATCTCCAGTCATGTGTCGTGAACACCCACTATCAAGGAACCACACGTTTGAATTGGGTGCACGACCTTCCTGCAAGATCAATCAATTAAGAGAAGATTTTGGTACCCAAACAGTGTTGGGACCATCAGAATGTTTAGACATTTTCATCAAATCTTTTCTTATCCAAATTGGTTTGTTTTTTATTTTGTTTTATGACATTGGTGTTCTCTGACTTTTCATTTTCTTCTTTTCTTTAGGAATGAAAACACCAGTGTTTTTGGTAGGAGGGTGTTTTTCATTTGAGCATGAGAATTCAGATTAGGAGGTGGAATCCAAGGATTTTGTTGGTACATCAGAAGTTTGGATAGAAAAATTGAGGATGATACAACATGGGTTGTTATACCATTGCTCCAAGAATTGGTCCAATCACTTGATATGCTGTCTTGGAGGTCCAAGGTTCTTCATGAATGACTTCCTTTGACTTTTTCTTATTTTTCAAATTTTTATTTGAATTTTTTGTTTTGTTGCTTTGTCTTTGTTAGTGTTGAGCAGGTCGACCTCTCTTTGACTGGTGTCGACACTACAGCCACAGAAGCCTTGTTCTTGGACTGGTGTCGACCTGTCAGGAGATTGTGTCGACCTGGTTGCCTTGTCTTTGTTCTGAGTTTTTGGACTTTTTGTTTTTGGTTGATTTTTGTTTGACTTCTGTGTTCTCAAGACTAGGGCCCTTAATAAATTTAATTAGAGGTGCTTTATCCTTCTTTTCACCGATTTGACTTTCTTAGATTTTTGTTTATCAAACCCTAGTCCATGAGAGATTGATTTCATATTTGTTCCCAGCAAGGCCTCCAATTATCTTTACCATTTGTGAATGTTTCAATGACTTCATCTTTTTGTTTTAGCTGGTTTTCCAAGATTTGATTTCTTCAATCTTTTGTTGTTTATCTTGGTTTTCTTTTTCCAGCTTTTCAGATAAGTCTTTGAATTCATTGGTGGCCTTTTGAGAAGCTAGCTTAAGTTCATCAATCAAATTCAGAAGATTTTCTTTTTCTTATTTAATTATGTTATTTCATTCTCTAGTTCACAAATTCTTTTGTTTGAAGATTGGTATGATAAATATTTTCAATTTCTTTTTGAGATGCTTATTTATTTCCTCATTTCAGTATATTTTTCAACTAATTTAGCATAAGCATCCTTCCAATCTTCAACAGAAAAATCTTCAAAAGATGTGCTTACCTTTCCATCTGAGTTGTTTGCCATGAAGCAAATCTCCTCGCTTTCAGAGCTTGAGGATTTTTCTTCTCTCTTCATTTTCACTTGTGTCCTCATCAGACCAAGTAGCTACCATGGCCTTCGGCTTCTTGAATTTGTGAATCTTCTTGTGCTTCTCCTTCTTGTTTTCAGGACATTCTCCCTTCATGTGTCCTGGTTTGTTGCACCTGTAGCATATAACAATTTCGTCAGATTTTTTATTCTTGTTGGAGTTAGCATTAGAAAAGGAGGTGTTTCTTTTACCTGATGAATATTTCTTTTTACCAGAGAACTTTCCTTTTCTATATTTCAAGAATTTTTGAATTGCCTAGTCATGAGGGCAATCTCGTCCTCATTTGACTCAGACTCATCAGAACTGGTTTTATCCTGACTTTTGTCCTTGTTACTAGATGAGGCCTTTAATGCTACTGGCTTGGTTTTGATTATGTGTTCTTCATTTCTCTTTAAATGATTTCATATGTCATTAAAGATCCTATCAATTCATCCAAGAGATTTTGGACAGATCTTTAGAATCTTCAATGACAGTGGCTTTTGTATGCCAAATTGAAGAGAGAGAACGTAGAATTTTTCTTACCAAGTCAGCATCAGTATAGTCCTTACCTAAGGCCTTTAGTCCATTGACTATGATCTGAACCTGGCAAACATTTCAGAGATTGTCTCATTAGACTTCATCATGAACAATTCATATTCAGAGACAAGTATGTTAGCCTTGGTTTCTTTAACCTGAGATGTTCCCTCATAGAGTACCTCAAGTTTATCCCACATCTCTTTGGCAGATTTGCACATGAGATTCTTGAGTACTCTTTGGGGTGAACAGCACATTGAATCATGTTCATGGCACTATAATTCAATGTAGCTCTTCTTATCTGTTCCCTAGTCCAGGTTTCTTCTCTCCCTGGTTTTCATAGGGACCTACTTCCACTACTTTCCAGATTTCATAATTTTAGGCCCTAAGAAACACTTGCATTCTATTTTTTCCATAAGATAGTCTGTTCCATTAAAGAATGGTGGCCTATTTATGGAATGATCCTCAGCTATGAATCCTCTGGAATCCATTTAATTAAACAGATGGTGCAAAGAAGGAAACACTCAGCAACAAAACAACAAGCAGCAATCAAGCAACACAGAACACTCAGAAACTACTCAGATCAGATCAGATCAAGTGTAAACCCTCTCTGATACCAATTGAAGGATCGATAAAAGATGTGGACAAGATCTAGAAGGGGGGTTGAATAGATCTATGCCAACTAATGCGGAAGCTAAACCAATTTGAAAACCTTTGAATCAGAGTTAGAATGAAAGTAAATTTCACAGATCTGAAGAGAGATTAAGTGAGTTAAACAATTGGAGTGTGAAAAACAAGTTGATTAGATAGATTCAAACGATCCTATGCATTCATCTAACGAAGAGTAAATTCAAACCACAAGCAGACCAATGCACATAGATTTTTAGGTGGTTCAGAAATCACACCACGTGACTCCTACATCCACCCCTCACACACAGTGAGGATCCACTAACAACCTGGGTAACACAACCCACACTGGAGCCTGACAACTCCACAACTGAGTTAGACAACTCACACACTACCTAGAGCAAGACTACTCTAGACTCTGAGCAAGACTGCTCAACCACACAACTTGAGTACGACGACTCAACAAACCTGAGCACAAAAGCTCACAACCACTTTCTAGAACAGAAACAACAAGATCCAGATCTTTAGCAATGATCTGATCTATTAAGGCCAATTCAAGAAAATTGATGCAATCGATTATGCACAATTTCTAGAATAGCCAAGAAGAAACAAGAAAGACTCAAGACATGAGGTTGACAGTTCTTGTTCTTCAAGAAAACTCCCTTGTAGAGGCAGAATTTGAATGATCTTGATCACTTGAAGTCCCTTGGCTGATGCTCTGCAACTTTGATCTCGGGATCTTCCTTGAGTGCTTCACAATTGCTAGCTTCTACTTGATCTGCTCCCTTGAAGTTGATCCTAATGCTTCATGTTGATCAATCTTCGATCCTTGTGCTTGGAGAAGGGTGAATTGAGGTGTGGAAGCATATGAGGGAGCAAAACATGGAGGAGAGACTCTCTATCCGCCACTTCCAGTTTCTGGAGGCTCTTGGAAGATTCTCTTATGGATGGGTGCCCATTAGGCGGGTATTTATACCCTAAATATCCGAAGATACCCTTGGGATACGTGGGCACAATATCCAAGGTTGATCCACCTTCTCCCTAGGGTGCCACGTGTCCAGGAAGATCTTAAGTCACAGAGATTCTAGAGTGTGTCGACCTGCCCAGAGGTGTGTCGACACACTGTCCCAGACTGGCAGAACAATTCCCTGGGAGAGGTCTCTAGTGTCGACCTGAGATGATCCAGTGTCGACCTCATGTCCCAGACAGCAAAACAACCCTTCTGGGAAGGCTCTCTAGTGTCGACCTGATCTCATCTCGTGTCGACCTGCTTTGCCATCTAAAAAATAGGCCTTCTGGGAGAGCCATCTAGTGTCGACCTGCCTGCATTTGGTGTCGACCTGCTTTGCCTATCTGAACAACAGGCCTTCTGGGAAGGCTCTCTAGTGTCGACCTGCTCTGGACTAGTATCGACCTGAGATGGACTTTTCTTCACATTTCTGCTTGCCTTTGTTCTGAACCATTGTGTCGACACCAAGGATGGTTGTGTCGACACTACCTTTGCAGAAAATGTTGTCCCTGAGAAAATAACACATAAATCATTAGTTAAACATATTATCATGAATATCAATGATAAATGTGCTTGGAAACATACTTTTTGAATATTGTAATTTCAGGTGATGCATTTTACATGTTCCAATGGTTATGCATTAAAATCACAACTTGTCATCATCAAAATGTGAGGAGAAATGTATTATATTCACACTCAACCCAACACCTTGGACTCTCCCACACGAAATTTAATGGGATTATCTCTCATTTGGATTATTAATCATTTTAAGGGGATAATACCTCTCAAAAGTCTATAAAAGCAAGGCCCCCTCTTCATGGACGAGGAGAGCCTTTTAACCCCGAAGGGCTGCCGAAATTTCCTCTGATCTGGACTCGCAGCTCTCCCATTTCCTCTCATTCCCTCACATTCCCACCTCAAAAGCTTGCTTATTTCACATCCATGGAGCGTGGAACGTGAGGAGGGCGACCCCCACTTCTTCCAGGAGCCTTTACACGAGCTTTGGACACCATCATATGCAAGGAGTCCCCTAATGTGGCTCTTTCTTTCCTCCCTCCCTTTTCCTCTCTTTTCTTCATGCATTTTACTTCATTTCTAGATAGGTTGCATCCCTTCCCATTCCCACGTTTTCCCATACCCAAGGGGTTTAAAAACCACCCTAGGTTCGTTCCCACCATGCTCCCTCTTTTCTTTTCATTTTTGAATGGATACAACACTTAACTTGTTCTAATAGGGTTTCTATTATTTTCTTTTATTTTGGCAGGCACCCAAGCAATATTCCATGAGGAGCTCTCATCCTCTGGCTGGCTGGAGGATGGGAAGAAGGTCTCATCCATCATATCCCGCACAAAAGAGAACGCGACGGTGGAGAGCGATGCGACAAGGAGACGCGTCCTCCAAGGGCAACACGTTATCAGTGTCGTCGCGACAGGTAACCCTGCCGCAACACCAGGTCCACTTCTGTTCTCTTTCCTTTTCCTAGCGTAGTTAGCCCACATCATTTCTTTCATTAGGAAACTATCTAGGTGGCGATCACATTCCTCTTTTCCATGCTATTAGATTGATACATGCTTGTGTATTTGGGGGGGGGGGGGGGGGGGGCCATCCCCGTGATTACAGGAAGTGGGAGGGGGAGGGGGGCCGAGAGTGGGAAGGGGTGGAGGTGGGGGTCGCCTGAAGGGGGAGGGGGGCGGCCAGGGATGGGAGGGGGAGGGGGGTTGGCAGGGGTGGGGGGAGTGGGAGGTGGTTGCATGGAGGGGGAGGGGGGCCGGCAAGGGTGGGGGGCCGAGGATGGGAGGGGGTGGGGGTTGCCAGGAGGGAAAGGGGGGTTGGCAGGGATGGGGGGTGGGGAGGGGGTCGCGGGAGGGGGAGGGGGCCGGGAGTGGGAGGGGGTCGCCTGGAGGGGGAGGAGGGGGCTGAGGAGGGAGGGGGAGGGGTGGGGGTTGCCCATAGAAAGGAGGGGGGGGGGTGGGGTGGTAGGGTGGGGGGGGAGGGGAAGGGGGTAGGGGTCGCATGGAGGGGGAGGGGTCGGCAAGGGTGGGGGGCCGGGGGGATGGGAGGGGGTGGGGGTTGCCAGGAGGGAAAGGGGGGTTGGCAAGGGTGGGGGGTGGGAGTGGGAGGGGGGGGGGTGGGGTCACACCCGAGAGTGGGAGAGGGTGGGGGTCGGGGGGGGTGGGGGGGGGGGTCGCCGGGGGCAGGGGGGAGGGGGTACCTACGATCAGCGGTGGGGCCGCAAGTCACGGCGGTGGTGGTGTAGGTCGAGGCGAGCCAACCGATCAACGGGCGGCGAGTCGTCCGCAGAGAGAGAGAGAGATGAGAGAGAGAGAGAGAGAGAGATGAGAGAGAGAGATAGAGAGAGAGAGAGAGAGAGAGGAAGAGAGAGAGAGAGGGTTTCGCAAGGTTGGTAGGAGAGGAAAATGAGGGTTTTCCGACAGATATGCGGACAAAATTATTTTTGTCGGAAATATCCGTTAGAAAGGCTGATAGATTTTTCGACGAAAATCATTACGTCAGTATTATCGACGGAAATTTCGACCTGCCCAAGAGGTGTGTCGACACACTGTCCCAGACTGGCAGAACAATTCCCTGGGAGAGGTCTCTAGTGTCGACCTGAGATGATCCAGTGTCGACCTCATGTCCCAGACATCAAAACAGCCCTTCTGGGAAGGCTCTCTAGTGTCGACCTGATCTCATCTCGTGTCGACCTGCTTGGCCATCTAAAAAATAGGCCTTCTGGGAGAGCCATCTAGTGTCGACCTGCCTGCATTTGGTGTCGACCTGCTTTGCCTATCTGAACAACAGGCCTTCTGGGAAGGCTCTCTAGTGTCGACCTGCTCTGGACTAGTGTCGACCTGAGATGGACTTTTCTTCACATTTCTGCCTTTGTTCTGAACCATTGTGTCGACACCAAGGATGGTTGTGTCGACACTACCTTTGCAGAAAATGTTGTCCCTGAGAAAATAAACACATAAATCATTAGTTAAACATATTATCATGAATATCAATGATAAATGGCTTGGAAACATACTTTTGAATATTGTAATTTCAGGTGATGCATTTTACATGTTCCAATGGTTATGCATTAAAATCACAACTTGTCATCATCAAAAATGTGAGGAGAAATGTATTATATTCACACTCAACTCAACACCTTGGACTCTCCCACACGAAATTTAATGGGATTTATCTCTCATTTGGATTATTAATCATTTTAAGGGGATAATACCTCTCAAAAAGTCTATAAAAGCAAGGCCCTCTTCATGGACGAGGAGAGCCCCATTTTTACCCCGAAGGGCTGCCGAAATTTCCTCTGATCTGGACTGCAGCTCTCCCATTTCCTCTCATTCCCTCACATTCCCACCTCAAACGCTTGCTTATTCACATCCATGGGCGTGGAACGTGAGGAGGGCGACCCAACTTCTTCCAGGAGCCTTTACACGAGCTTTGGACACCATCATACGCCAAGGAGTCGCCCTAATGGGGCTCTTTCTTTCCTCCCTCCCTTTTCCTCTCTTTCTTCATGCATTTTACTTTCATTTCTAGATAGGTTGCATCCTTCCCATTCCCCGTTTTCCACATACCCAAGGGGTTTAAAAACCACACCTAGGTTCGTTCCCACCATGCTCTCTCTTTTCTTTTCATTTTTGAATGGATACAACACTTAACTTGTTCTAATAGGCTTTCTATTATTTTATTTGTTTTGGCAGGCAACCAAGCAATATTCATGAGGAGCTCTCATCCTCTAGCCGGCTGGAGGACGGGAAGAAGGTCTCATCCATCATCTCCCGCACAGAAGAGAACGCGACGGTGGAGAGCGATGCGACAAGGAGACGCGTCCTCTAAGGGCAACACGTATCAGTGTCGTCGCGACAGGTAACCCTGCCGCAACACCAGGTCCACTTCTATTCTCTTCTTTTCCTAGCGTAGTTAGCCCACATCATTTTTTCATTAGGCAACTATCTAGGTGCGATCACATTCCTCTTTTCCATGCTATTAGATTGATACATGCTTGTGTATTGGGGGGGGGGGGGGGCACAATCCCGTGATTACAGGAAGTGGGAGGGGGAGGGGGCCGAGAGTGGGGGGGGGGTGGGGGTCGCCTGAAGGGGGAGGGGGCGGGCAGGGATGGGAGGGGGAGGGGGGTTGGCAGGTGGTGGGGGGGAGGGGAGGGGGTTGCATGGAGGGGGAGGGGGGGCCGGCAAGGGTGGGGGGCCGAGGATGGGAGGGGGTGGGGGTTGCCAGGAGGGGAAGGGGGTTGGCAGGGATGGGGGTGGGGAGGGGGTCGCGGGAGGGGGAGGGGGGCGGGAGTGGGAGGGGGTCGCCTGGAGGGGGAGGAGGGTGGCTGGGGATGGGAGGGGGAGGGGGTGGTGGTTTCCAGAAGGGGGAGGGGGTGGGGGGGGGTGGTAGGGTGGGGGGGGGGAAGGGGGTAGGGGTCGCATGGAGGGGGAGGGGGTCGGCAAGGGTGGGGGGCCGGGGATGGGAGGGGGTGGGGGTTGCCAGGAGGGAAAGGGGGGGTGGCAAGGGTGGGGGGTGGGGAGTGGGAGGGGGAGGGGGTGGGGGTCACCCCGAGAGTGGGGGGGGTGGGGGGTCGGGGAGGGGGGAGGGGGTACCTACGATCGGCGGCAGTGGCGCAAGTCACGGCGGTGGTGGTTGTAGGTCGAGGCGGCCGACCGATCAACGGCGGCGGCGTCGGTCGCAGAGAGAGAGAGAGAGAGAGAGAGAGAGAGGGTTTCGCGAGGTTGGCAGGAGAGGAAATGAGGGTTTTCCGACAGATATGCCGACAAAATTATTTTCGTCGGAATATCCGTTAGAAAGGCTGATAGATTTTTCGACGAAAATCATTACGTCAGTATATCGACGGAAATTTTCGACGGATTGTTATCCGTCGAAAATTCCGACGGATTTTTCGATAGAAATATATCTGTCGATACATTCGTCGGTATTACCTACGAAATATCCTTGGTAATACCACTTTTTCTTGTAGTGCATATTGATAGTTGTAACTTATATAGTTACGACTTATATACGTTATAACTTACCTATATAAGTTAACTGTATAACTTAACTATATTTAGATATAGTTATAACTATATTTACATATACTTATAACTTAACTTATTAGTTGTAACTTATAAGTTATAAATTGTATATAACTTATAGTTATATATAACTTGCTTATAGTTATATTCACTTAACTTTTATAGTTATAACTTAAGTATATAGTTATAGCTTATGTTATAGTTATACCTTAACTTATATAGTTATAACTTAACTATACACCTATAACTTAACTATAGCATGTTATTGTTGTAGTGATAACTTATAACTTAACTTATAGTTATATTTACTTAACTTATAATTGTATATTAACTAGTTATATTACTTAACTTATGGTTATAACTTAACTTAACTATACAACTTATAACTTAACTTTTATATACATATAGTTATAACTTAACAATATAACTTATAACTTACTTATAGTTATATTTACTAACTTATAGTTAAAACATAATTATATAAATTATAACTTAACTATACAACTTATAACTTACTTTTATTTACATATAGTTATAACTTAATTATATAACTTATAACTTACTTATAGTTACATTACTTAACTTATAGTTATAATTACTTAACTTATAGTTATAACTATATTTACATATATCGTTATATATAAGTTATAAGTTACCTTATAGTTATAACTATATATACAATTATATAACTACAAAAGCTTTATACTTATATTCACATATAGATTATATATATATATAAGTAATATAATATATAATATATATGTCGATGGTTGTAGCCGTGGACATAGGTCATACGTCGATGGCTACAGCTGTGGACATACGTTCGCAAAAATTTTCACGGCCCGCTTATTTTTCCATTGGTTCCCTCCCTCTCTCCCCTTCACCGCTCTCTCTCTCTCTCTCTCTCTCTCTCTCTAACTTCTCTCCTCCCCCCAACCCTACCCACCATACTTGTAACGGCCCCGACGTCTCGACCCTTGGCTCCCACCGAGAATCAAACCGCCGGCACCGCCAACCACGAGCCCAAAGACTCGGAAGGGCTAACGGACCAGTCTAACAAGATATGTAACAGAATTAAATGATAATAACAATCGCTAAAATGTACTAACAAGTGAAAGAGAACGTCCACCAAGTAGAAATATAGTACAATCCCAAGTAACAAGTACAAGTGCTGAAAGAAAGGGGATAACATATCCCTTAGGAGCATATCTCGAGGGTGAAGGACTGAGAAGTACTGGGGAACACTGCTCAAAATAGGCACCATCTACTACGGCCCTATCTCCTCTGTACGCCGCGGAAGGCACTGTTGTGAAGCCTCACCTAAAAAAGAGGAAATGAGCTTCACGAAGAAGCCCAGTAGGGGCTACCAATGTCCCACTGATTCTAATAAGCAGAATAGATATATGTTTTAACTGAAAGTAAGTAGACAATCTATTCTACTAACAGAGTAAGTGCGGAAGCAGAAAGTAAACTACACGGCCATCGGTCTAAACACGGCGGGACCAGAAACACGTGTAAATACGGCACGGGGCCAAACCCCAAGGCCGTAAACATAGACAAAAGAAACTGTCAAGACAAAGACACTAGCCACAGAACAACTACCACTAGTCAACCGGTCAGGAACGCCGCACGTCTTACCCTCGACCACCAGCCCATGCCTACCACCTCCCGTTGGAGTGAGACACGGAACTAAAAGTAACCATCAATTGTCGTAGTCTGGCCAGACTACGGTCCCACACCTAGCCCCTCTAAATGGCACCGGAACCACATAGAGTTAGGCAGTAAGAAGGACTAGCTGATCTACGCTGGAAGAACACCCAAAACCACATCGCGTTGCAGACCAACCAAGAGAGCTCTACAAACGAATCTACGCCGTTGTCCCCACCATTTTCCCCTTAGCTACTAGAGTCCGTAACTTGAGTACTTCCACCGCCAGGAGAACTCCCTCAACCAGCGCGCAGGGACGGGGGGTTCTAGCTAATGGTAACAACATCTAACGGGACAAGCCCGCAAGTGTCAAGCACCAGACAAACGACTAGTGTAGGACCGTGCTAGGAACAACTCAGTTTCTAAGCCAACAGAGACACAGTGGAAAGAACTCCGAATAGGTCGCTAGTCACTCTCTCTCTGAGAAGACGACAGGATCATTATCGCTTTCTCAGAGGAGGTGACTCACTGGTGGTCGCGATCTGAATGTGACACCATGCCTGTCACGACCTGGGTCAGAAGGCGACGGGGGGAAGCGTCGCGTTCTGCATCGCGACAAGGACCTTGTTGCAACCATAGGCAAAGGTCTAGTTGTCCACTCGAGACCTTCACAAGCCCCTCGGTAGAACCAGGTCAGAAAGTGATGACCTCCCTGTCGCAACCAAAACGTGACAAGGTGTGCATTGCTACTTGACCATAAGGCGACGGGGCAATTTGTCGCATTTCGGGTTGCGACCACATAAAGAGGCCTAGGAGCCAACCCGAGACATCTAAAAATGCCCCAAAATGGCAATTCTGGTGTGTACAAGGGGAGGGGAGCATGGAGAACGATTTAAACACATGCTAGCAACACAAACCACCCTCATCCACACCCATGCATGACAAGGAGAAGAATCTACACTTTAAGAACCTCACATGCACATCATGGAACATTCAAACCTCAAACTACCAAATAAGCTCAATGCAAACCAAAGCATGCATTCACCCATGCATGGAGTCTACATGGCTTGGAGAAGGGGATGGAGTCCCTAGCATGATAGAACTAGGGGAAAAGTTGAGAGTCCCTACCTCAAATAGAAGAGCCAACCCGTTGGGGTCTTCTCGTGTGCATGGCAACCTCCTCCTCATTCCAAGCTCCACGCTCACGCCGTCCACGAGCAAAGTCCGGCCTCCTACACGTCAGAGAAGAAGTCACCACCACGAAGAGGAACTCGCCACGCTCACGCCGGTGAGGGAAGAAGAAACAAAAACTCCACACCACCAAGAGCTCTTCCACAGTTGGGTTTGGACAAAAGGGTGAAAGGGAAGAGGAGACGAAGAAGAAAAGGGGAAGAAGGGAGGAGATCTAATGGCCTTGTCTATATAGGCCACGGATTTGAGAACGCGACAGCTTGGTGGTCGCGTTCAGTAATGAACACGACGGCCAACTTGTCGCGACCCTAAAGTCCTAGTCATTCCTAACCATCGGACCAGCCATGTGTCACTCTTGCAGGCTTGACAGCCTGAATGCAACGACTGGCATGTCGCCTTCAGGTGACATGCGCCACGACACGTGTCCCAACTATCCCGATAGCAAGACGACAAAAGTGTATGTTGCGGTCAGAGGGTGAACGCGACGGCATGCCTAGCGCTTTCCCAACAAGAATGCAACAACCATCCCATCGCCTTCAGAAGGCGACGGCTCGATACGTTGCTACCTTCAACATAAGGTGGCTGACCAAAGAAGGAAGAGATGTTACAATACTTGAGGTTGCTACCTCCCTCGCCACTGTCATCGGTGCGCACCGCCGCTAGGCCCTCCTCTATCACACCACCCCACCGCCATTTCTGGTGAGGTCCCCCTCAACGCCACCCCAAGCCACCCTCCCCTCCCCCTCTCGCTCCCTCACTGTTCCTCCCCTCACCCACCTCCGAGCCTTCCCACCCCCTCTCTCACTCTCTCACTCACTGGGGGGGGGGGGGGATCTCCCCTCCGGTGCTGCAAGTGTAAATGAGCCAATACGTTCTGTTGAACCACTCTTATTTTTTATCCCTTTGTTTTAGTGATAACAAAAAATCATGTCCATCATAAATCTCATAATAATATTAATATTTTTTTAAGAATATGTTTGCACTATAAACATTATAATTTTTATCGCCTCAAAGTTTTGCACTGATAAGCCCAATCAATTGCTATTCAAAATCTCTATCGATTGGTGACCATATTGCCTATCAATTGGAGAAGAAAATGCCTATCAATTGGTGTTCAAGTGCTCTATCGATTGCTGTTAAGTTTTATAACGATTGGTGTTCAGATTGTATATCGATTGGTGTTAAACTTCATCGTATTGATTGTCTTGATCATATCGATTATATTTAAGAAATCATATTGATTGTCATTATCACATATCAATTGCCTTTAAGCATATCAGTTGTCTTTCATCATATCAATTGTTTTTATCACATATTGATTGTCTTTAAGCATATCATTGCCTTTCATCATATTGATTGTCTTGATTATATCGATTATCTTTAAGAAATCATATCGATTGTTCTTTTAATATATCGATTGTTTTTAAGAACTCATGTGAATTGTCTTCTTTATATCGATTATCTTTAAGAAAATATTGATTGCTTTTGTTGTTTCACATTGATTGGTGAACACTTAAGTTATGTTCATACCGATTAGTCATATTCTCAGTTTGAATTGGTTGTCTTGGTGCCAAATGAAATTTTAAATGCACTTCATATGTTTAATTTATTATTTCTCTAACTGAAGTTACCTTTTGCATTTTTCAAGGACTCCTTCTTTCAGAAAGAAAAAGCTTCTACCTAGTATAACAGGAATGTCAACTGGAAATGTGGACTTCTGCACAAGAGGTATGGATGTTGACTGACACATGACCTATCTTACCTAACATTGTTCTCTGTGCTTGCAGAAATCCAATACTCTCATGAGGCATCCATTAGAAACAAAGTTAGAAGGCTCTTCTCTGCTCCAAATATCCATTAGACACAAGTGAGCAACAGCAACAGAAGAAGAAGAGCATAAGAGGAAAAAGAAGCTCCAATGATTACATCGTTCAATGGTCCTCTACAGCTGCTGCTCTATAAAAGATGAAGTCTTGAAGCATAAGAACACAAGGAGCCAACCTGAAAATTAGTCTGAAAGAGTGTACAACCAGTGAGGAGGTTAAACGCTATATACACTCAAAGAAAAGAGAGGAAGTGCTCGAGCCTATTCAAGAGAAGCATTCAAGCTAAAGTCTATAAAGCTCCAAGCATACAAGCTTTCCCCTCTTTCTCATCTCTATCTATGCATCTATGTAAATCCAAAGGAGAGAGTTTGTGAGTCTGAGAGCTAGAGCTTTCGTTTATTCTTTTGTTTTTGGGCCATTGTTGTAGAGATCAAGTAAGTCAAGTTCTATTCCTGAACTTGATCTCTGTAGCATGTTCTTTCCTTCCAAAGAAGAACAAGGGTTGTTCCTCTTCCTATGTGAAGAGAGGACCAACATGTTTGCTGGGGTGGTGACCAACAGAGGGTCAGTACTATGTGTTCCCCATGTGTTAAGGGAAGAACCCTTAGGGTTTGTACTAGTAGAGCCACACTAGGGTTTGTACCAGGAGGTTTGCTTCTTGGTCTGTAAAAGAAGTGGACTGCCTTATTACTCGGAAAGAGAAGAAGACCAGCCGGGACTGGGTGTTGTATATGTTGGATCTAGATGGAATTATAGATGTCCTAAAGGGGGGTGAATAGGACTTTCTATAAATCAAAATATTTGGATCTGAAAGAACACTTAATAGATATGTTAGTACTTTATGTGTTGTGTGTGAAACAAGTGTAACTTGGCAGAAAATAATCACAAACAATACACAAGAGATTTATCTTAGTTCGGATCTCCTCTCAGTTAGGAGTCCTACGTCTAGTCCCCGAGCACACCTTGAGATTTCCACTAACCACCAAGAAAACTTGGTCTTCTCTTCAAAGAGGGGTATTACAATCACTTGCCCCCAAGCAAGTCTTCCCTTAAACCAAAGGGGTAAATCACACCTCCTATCATAGTAGGCCTTCCCTTCCACCAAAGGGGAACACACAGGGGACAACCCCCTGTCGGTTACAACTCAGAGATGTTACAGACCAAGTGTTGCTCTGAAAATGAGTAATCACATATGAGCAGAAAGAGATCTAAAAAAAGAATTTTGGCATTTCTCTCTTTCTGTGTCTAAAGTGGATTCTAAAAAATAATCTGATGAATCTAATCCACCAATGACAAACTTGTTGAATACTTGAGAGCTTGAATGCTTGGAGTGGTTTTTCTTTGACAGATAGACTTGCTTTTCTCTTTCAAGTTGCTCACTTGAATATATATATATATAATATATATCCAAACTTCTGCTTCTTATATAGTCTTCAAGTCTTTAGATTCTTCAGCTATCCGTTGGAATGTAGTGTTTGAATTTTATTCATTGTAGCACATAAGGAGCTTTTGGAAGTTTATCTTGGTCCTTCTTCTTTTCAACGGCTTCTTGGCTATATGGGTAGCTGCATGGTCCTGTTGATAGCCACAATAAATGTCTGTAAACACCATATCCATTCAAAGTCTTTTCTACTTTTCATAGTTAGCCTTGAATTAAATAAAGTATTATGTAGTGAGACAGAAAACAGATCATCTAAAAGATATTATCTATTTCAGAGAAAAGTACTGTCCTTAAAGTATGGAAGGTAGGCGAGCAATAAAGGAGAACTGGACACTTGCTCGGCGCGTAGTGTGTGTCTAAAACAGTCTAACCTTAACACCTAGAAACATGTCAGTTTAAAGGACATTGACAAAGGATGTGTAAGGTATATAGCTATCAAGGAAATTCTAAAAATAGTACTCCAGGTATCTTATTAAAAATAATAAGTTTGAATGCAGAGAGCATAAGGAACAAGATGTGCAATAGTACTTCCTAGAGTCCAGAAATTATAAGTACAACTAAAGGATGTGCTTCGACTTACAACAATCTTAATGAGAGAAGGTGTAAATATTTATTAGTAAACATTCATCAAATTGCTTTTCATAGATTATTAAATAGAAGAGTGAAATATCAATCGAGAGTTTAATGATTTAAGTAATGTTAGATTTGATGAGCAAATGCTTAAAATAATATAGATTCTTTATTTATTAATAAAGATCTTTACAAAAAAATATTACAAAGTTAATCGTAATGAAATAACATTAACAGATGTAAAACTAGATAAAATTCTATTAAGTGCAGACTTCAACTATACTGAAGTCGAAGTGGAACTTCGACTATTGTGATTTGGTCACAAGTTAGAGTCTCACTTTGACTTCCAAGAGTCAGAGTGGAACTTTGACTATTGTGATTTGGTCACAAGTTGGAGTTTCACTTTGACTTCCAAGAGTCAGAGTTAGACTTCGTCTGTTGTGACTTGTTCACAAGTCAGAGTCTCACTTCACTTCCAAGAGTCGGAGTTGTACTTCGATTGTTGTGATAGAAGATGCAGTGTAGATTTGCAAGAAAAACTTGAAGAGGGATATTTTAGAAAGAATGATCACGATAGATATCCGATCTTCGACCGGCTAAATAATGTGGTGGCTAAGGTCGAAGCTTTCTTCAACAAATACCCTACTATGGCTCTAAATAAAAAAGACAAGATGCCTGACAAGAAGCTAGCACAAAAGAAGGTCCATGCAGGGACTTTAGGACTTTTGATCAACAAAAGGCCAAAGGTAAGGAAGCAGTAGGATCATCTGTTGATAAAGCTTCTGATCCAAATAAGAAGTCTACTCTCCAGGAAAGGATGAGCAGGCCATACTCATTCCCAAAGGGGAAGACTAAAGTCATCTTTAAATGGGCTCACAAATACAATAAGATCACCCTGCTTAATACTAAAAGGCTGGATGATGCCAACAAAAAGGATCATCCTCGATTTTGCCCATTTCATTGGGTTATGGAACATCCAATTGAAGATTGTTACATCTTCAAGGACATGGTGGAAATTTTGATCAGAAAGGATGAGTTGCAAATGGCCGAACATCCGGTAAATCCACCGCGCCCACATGAATTTCCTAGTCAGGAAAAGACAACCAATATGATATCCATCTATCAACAGAAATCTGCACTCAACATACATATGAAGCATATGTCATGGATCCTAGGCAGGATCTTGAAGCATGGCAAACTATGCCAAAGAAGAGCAAGACCATGGCCAGAGCATCCCTGAATGTCTCCAAAGGGGTTCATATTCGTGGTATCACACCAAAAGTATCTCCTCCACTCATTACTCATGTATCATATGAGTCAACCCTTCGGTTTGTTATGAATAAATGCATCAGGGTTAAAAGGAAGCCTCACTCAAGTTATAATTGCAAAAGCTTGAGCCCCACTTAGGAACAATTACAAGCCATCATTGATGGGCTAGATGAATATAGGCAACCGGAGTTGCAAAATATCTTGCTCAGAGATTATGTCCCCTAGGACCAATTCGAGTCTCTTAGCCTGGTGCAAAAGATAACATCAATCAACAAAATATCCCGCTCTAAGATCAATGAGAAGCTCGCCAGCCAAAGGCCAAGGCCGAAAAGCTAGTAGTAGAAGAAGATCTATTCTAGGGGCAGACACCAATTGAAATCAAAAAGAAAAAGATGAAAGGGCCAAAGGGAAAAAGAGCCACACATGTTCTTTGTTGCAACACCATCTTGGCACTGCTCAACCAGCCAGATGAAGAGGAGGATGATATTTGTTTTGTGCAGTTGAGGCACATCAAGTTGAGGCCTCGACCTCCGGGCATGTTACCAAGTTGGGAAAGAGGTGGGGGCGTCTGACACTTGCCAATCGAAATATTATATTCAAGGGAGAAAAGCCATATCAAATCCCTAAACTTGATGTCATGGGAGTTCAAATTCCTCCCCCAGACGTTTATATCCCAAAGTTGTAGACTATGTGCCAACCTTCTCAGAATTCTTAGAATCAAGAGTATTGCAGTAGGTGCTCCATGAACTAGAAAGCGGGGTGCTTAGTACCCCATACCTAGTAATGCCAGATGTGGCTCAGCCAAAGGAAGCTAGAGAACCAAAATTGGCAAATGTCAATGCTGATGCCAGAATCATCAAGCAGTTGAAGAGAATACCTACAAAATTCAACATATGGGAAATTCTCTCTCTTAGCGAGGAACCCCAACAAGCTGTCATTTCAACATTGTAGAAACTAGCACAATATGAAAATTGCTTCGCTAATTTGCAATCAGCTGAAGAAGTCTTGACAGTCATCATCACCTTCATAAGGACGATATGCTTTACCGTCGGTGACTTATCATAGGCCCTATATGAGGGCAGCTCAATAAACAACCACTGAGCATAATATTGATTGATTCGGGGGCAACAATCAATATCCTCCCTTACCAGATCTATTGCAAATATGTAATATCGGAATCATGGAGTGGATTGACCTCGCTTGGCTTGTCCTCTTTGTCGCAACCTAGGGGTTAGATGCCTTCTTAAGGCATCTACCCAGGTGACACGTTACTGTGGTAACGTGATGTAGGGGTCAGACGCGTTAATGGTTCCCAACCATTGCGTTGGTTTGTTGTCTTGCAGTCAAAACAGTCATGTCACCTATCAGGCAAGGATTGTCAGGTTGATGCGTGTCTTGGCAACGCGTTCTTGGTAGCTCAACTGTAAGGCTTTGACTGTTGAGCAGTTTTATAAAACTACTATTTATTATTTTGAATATGACAAAATCATTATTATCAAACTCATAATACTCTTTGCATTAATAAAGGCTAATGTATATTATAGTGTACAATCTTTATTAGACAATGGGTGTCGACAAAGCATAGGTGTCATTAAGAAAAACTTTCTAAGTCCACAACTTATATATATATATATATATATATATATCTATATATTATTATATATATATAATCATACTGACTCCGACTTCTGTAAAGTCGAAGTGTGATATCAACTAATGAACAAACGAAGTCCCACTCTGACTCTGTAAAGTCGAAGTGTGATTGATTATCAGTCGAAGTCTCACTGCAACTCCAATGAAGTCAAAGTTAGATATCGATTGATGATTATCAGTCTAAGTTTCACTGCAACTCTTGTAAAGTCGAAGTTAGATATAGATTGGTGCTTATCAGTTGAAGTCCCAACCATCCCTGTGCTTCTGCGTCCTATGCTTCTGGGCCCCCTGCTGCTACGCCATATGCTCCTGGGCCCCTGGCTGCTGTGCCACCTCCTGCTTCAGATGGAGATGTTGCTGGCTTTGTTCCAAAAGCACCTCCTGCGGCTGGTGCTACAGGCCCTCCAGCTGCTGTGCCACCTCCTGCTTTGGTTGGCGTGTGTGCTTCTGCTCTAGATGCAGCTGGGCCCCCTGCTGCCTTGCCACCTCCTGCTCTGAAACCCCAAGTAGGTCAGATTCCAGCCACGCATCTCGATGCTGGTCCTCTTGCCTTTTCTTTCAGTTCTGCTGCTCTTGGTTCCTCATCTGCTCTGCCCCCAGTCCTTGGACCAGTGCTGCATTGGCCTTCTCTACCCCCTTGTCTTTCGCCAACGTTCTTCTGAACTCAATCCAGCCGCCTGCACTTTCACTAGTTCCACATCCTCCAGCGTGCACTGACTCAGGGGAACCGACTGCCTTCTTCTCCATCGACGAGATCAAGACCTCATGTGCGCCCCTTGAATTTTCTGTGATTGCTCGGACCCCACAGGGTCGGCCTTGCTTCCAGGACGTCAGGTCTCACATGACGCAATGCTTCTCTTTCCAGCAAGACTTTGTGATCAGTGCCCTTGGGGATCTGCATCTTCTTTTTCGTTTTCAGAACAAGGAAGACTTCTTGAAGATCCTACTGAAAGAATCCTTGCTTGTCCAGAGCCGCCCCTTCAGATTTTTCAAATGGAGCCTTTCCTTTTCACCCCATGAAGATTCTCCTGTGGTCCCTGTTTGGATGGAGCTGCCTGGCCTTCCCGCCAATTTCTATAACAACTCCATGCTATGTACGATTGCTGGAAGTGTTGCCCCTGTTCTCAAAGTGGACAGAGACACACTACATTTAACGTGCACACAAGCTGCTCGAGTGTGTGTCCAGCTGAACGTCTCCAAGAGGATGCCTGATCGTGTCTGGGTTGGTATCGGGTCTGATGGGTTTTGGCAGCCGGTAATCTATCCGAACCCTCCACTATTATACTGCTCTTGCAAACGCCTTGGCCACCTTTCTACCAAGTGCAAAAAGGCATCCGAAAGTAACCAACCTGCTAGCCCTACTGTTCATTCCACCCAGCGATCTGATGGCCCTGGCCCAAGCAACCCTCCTCCTACTGCCAACCTTGGCAAGAATGCATCTGGCCCAGGTGTGGGGCACGTGGAGAAGTAGATGTGGCGACTAGTCCCCTCTGGTGCAAAGGCCCCTGGGCCCCCTGGTGATCAACAAAATCATTCAGTGTTTGTTGAAGCTGCACTAAATCCTGCCCAGCCACTGCCCGATGTTATGCCCAACCAGCAACCGCCCATGTGTTTTGTGACAAACCCGGCTGATGGGACTCAGGTGGCTGAGCAGCCCGTTGCTCATGAAGCTTCAGATGGTGCTGCTAAGTAGGGCTGTCAATGGGCCGGGCCCGAACTGGGCTTAGATGAGCCCGCCCAGGCCTGACTCATCAATATGAAAGCTCAAGCCCGGCCCAAGCCCGAGCAATGTCGGGTCGGGCTGGGCCGGGCCCAATATTTTTACAAAATTGTAAAGCCCGACTAAGGCTTGGTCCGAATACTTAAATAAAAATTAAATTAATAATAAAAATAATATATTTAATAATATAAAACTTATAATCTCATTCAATAAGTAGAGTTTTGATGTTCCTTATTTAATTTATTTGAAAAGAGAGTTTTTAACTTTTAAATAAGTAAAATAACATAACTTTAACTAAGTAAATTTAAGATTTGAAAAGAAAAAAGGAAAAGAGAATGGGTCGAGCCGGCCTATCGGGCCGAACTCAAAGCCCGAGTTCGGCCCATGAGCTTAGTCGGGCTGGGCTTTTAGGCCCTAATAAAAACCCATGGGGCGAAAAGAGTCTTGCGGCCCGGCCCAAAATCGGGCCAAGCCCGCGGGCCTGTTGGGCCGGCCCGCCCCATTGACAGTGTCATGCCCCGCCAATTTAGCAGCGGAATAAATCGGGGAGGCATGAACAACGAGTATGGTAACGACAATTGCGCATACATTCGCAAATATCAGAGCATCTAATGAACAATAATTGTAATAAAACTCCTCATTTTATTGATAATTCATCTAACTATTACAATCACTAATTCAGAGCCAAAACATAGGGCTCAATAACATCATTACATTGGAAATGATAACTAAGCAACTAATTATCTAGACTCTATGATACTAAGACATTCCATCGCTATGACTCCAGGACGCTCATCACTCCAGTCCAATCCCGTTGTTGTGTGTAAGGTCATACCTTGACTTATCTGAAAACACAATAACAAATAACGAAGGGTGAGCGATAACGCTCAGTAGGACTTAATATCTCGTATAAACAAGCATGCTTTAAGTGATTAATGTCTTGCAAACGTATGTTAACTAGAGAGAACGATCATGTATAGTTGAGAGAGTAATAGTACAAGATAACAAGTGCACGATAATACATTTATCAAGAGTATTGCAAAACTAGGATGACAACATAACGAGATAGCGTGTAACAAGATAGTGTATAACAAGATAGCGTGTATCAAAATGACATGTAATAGGATAGCTTGTATCAAGGTGGCGTGTAACGAGATAGCTTGTATATCAAGATAGCGTGTAACGAGATTGCATGTAAAGAGATAGCGTGTATGGTTGCATAACGTGCACTAGTCGAGTACGACAATAGTCACTTTGGGACAGTAGCCGTTTAACGATAGTACATTTCGTCTGAACTCCTCAGACTTATGTTAATCAGTCAGTGCTAGCACACTAATAGCACAGAACTGGCACACTATGTCTGAACTCCTCAGACTAATAGTAAAACAATTAGATGTCTAGCCAATGTCGAGATAGTCAGAACCGGTGCAATGCATAACACCGTCAATAGCCCCTGCAGGTATTTTTGGGTGGCTCTCTGCCCCCAGGACTAGATTGGAGCCCCTCGGACACTCTCCGTGCCCTACACACTTAGCATTAAAGTTAGTAGGTCACCAGACCCATATTATGGCGCTAGACAGTATTATAGTACAAGCAATGGGAGCCACAACAGCTTAAGAGTCTCAAGAGAGTACTAGATGAATAGACGAGATAGTAGAGTGAACGTGAATAGATGAGAGTACAATGATAGTAGATGAGATAGGGGTATAATCGTAAAACAACGATAAACCACGATAGTAACGGTTGCACAGCACCAGGTCGGGTACCGGCAGTCAGGTAGAAGTCACATCCGCCCATTAGCCGTGCCGCGTACACGAGCCAGATGGTCCGGCGTGATCACAAGATAAGAGAGATCTCACTAAGGCTGTTTGGATCGTACTGATCCCTAAGAGTGTAACGGGATTTAAAGGTACAACCAGCTCGTCGGCTAAGGACGTGCGCCAAAGCCAAGAAGACTTACGAAGGCCTTGACAAGGAGTCCCTAGTCCAATCGAGAGTATTCCCGGTGGAGAGGTGGTCCAGTCAAGAGAAAGTGAGTAATGAAACGTTGTCTGTCTTGCCTCGAGTGCTCGAAGGCAGAGGACGCGATAACGGTGTACAAATCACGCGAATAAAACGAAGACATGTGTCATTTAAAATAATAGGTAAATTAGGTAATTAATTTCACTTAATTACCAGATACATTATTGAGTAATTTAATAGGGTCAAATGGCAATAAACAATGTTTAGTGTGCAAGTGTAAAGAAATCATGGGAATAGAGTAAGTCGTGCTCACGGCTTTTAAATTAATAAGAGTCATTTAAATATTATCCAATAAAAATATTCAGATCATTTATCAAGCTTAACAGTACATGGTTTAACTTGTACAAGGATTAGATGCATTTAAAGCAGGGATATAAGAGCAATTAAAGGTTCTGGCCGAAATTTCAAGAACGCGACGGACCTACCCGTCGCGATTCAAGTCGCGACAGGGCGGTCGGACGCGACACGGGGCATGGCCGGTCTGGCCCGGTCCGAGCGAATCGCGGCGGCTCGTGCCGCCGCGTTCTTGACGCGACGCTATCGGCCGGCGCGACCCCACTGTTATCGCGGCGGGTCGCGCCGTCGCGATAACAGGTGGGTTTGCTATTTTTCCTTTTTTCTAGGGCGAGCCCTCTGTGATACATGGACGTTCTAAATTACATATAAAATAGTATGGTGATCCAAAAAGTACGAAACTAGTTTTAAACGAAAGTAGACATGTATATCTATCAACATGCACAATTAATTTGAAAATAGACAAGGTTTAGATATGCATTGATCAGGTTACATTTCGGTGACCTAAACAGGCGCAGTCAGGTTCAATGAATTATTCAGGGATGAATACATCATGAAAAATTATGAAACCAGCGGCGTTTGAAAGCTAACAATGTAGTATATTTATGATAATTTTATCATGGAATGATGCCAAGTGTGCACGAGATTAAAAAGGAAACAAGGAGGGTCGAGTGCACAGTCTGACAGATATTCAAAGATTAATTCTCTCTCATGAGAGATCGAAATCAAGCAAGACCAGGGCGTTTGAAAGCTAGTGTGATGTAGTATATCTGAAAATTTTATCATGGCATGAGAGCATGTACACATTGGGAATTAGAGAAAACATGAGATTAGGGTTCATGGTGACAGCAGGATTTCACGAATTAAATTCGCCCAAATGGGTGAACGAAATACCACGAAACTATAGGGCTTTTGAAGAGGTACATGAAGGCTACCTAGGGTAATATTTCACGATTTTAGCTTGAGAGATTGCCTACCTTTTTGCGCTGTAAAGATCCTAGGGTTGAGGGGTGACGAATTTCGAAGTTTCCTTGCTCCAACCTTCTTCTTCTCCTTGCTCCAACCTTCTCCTCATGCTCCAGAGCTCCAGCCACGAAAATGTGGCTTGGTTGACACTAATTAGAGGTCTATTAGGTGCTTAAGAGTCCTAATAACTTAAAACTCTTCCCTTCCCTTCAAACTTGAATTTTCACATTTATCTCCCTATTCTCTTACATTTATCCACCTAATAAGATGGGGAGAGGTCCAATTTCGTGGGTAATGGGTTAGGATAGGCTTAGGACTCTTATTAAGATATATATGAGTCATATTAGTGCTTTAATGACCCATTTTTAATTAAGAGATAATATAGTTACGAATTTCCTATTTAATTTGGATCTCTTATATTTAACCCAATTGTCTCTCATCTAAATCCAAATTTTAGATTAGGATAGAGTCCTATTGAGTTATACTAGGTTTAGAACTCTTTCTAAGACGATTAAGAGTTAAAATACTCATTATCTTAACCCTTTTCTATTTATTAATATTTTAGGTACGAATTTCACTTATTTAACTCTCATCTCATGGTGGACTCTTCATAATTGGGCCCAAAACTTTATGCTAGGACCATTAGTAAAACCCATTACTAATTTGACTTAATGGGTATTGATTTAATTCCAATTATTCACCATTTATCCTTATGTAAATCTATTTATCACACTTATTCAAGTAATTTTATATTTTTGAATTGAATAAATATTATTCATGCCAATATTTCTAATATTCATCATTTGGGCAATTACTCTTGGCCCAATAACTCATGTGAGTTAGTTGTACAACCCATGTACTTACTTTACTTATTAGATTTTTAATTATCCTTTTATTAGAGAATTTATTCATGGGCCAAGATTGTCCATTGGTCCAAATATCATAATGGACTATCATCCCATATTATTTAAAGTCTACCCACATGTTTATTTTTATTTATAATCCACTTTGGGTCAGAAAATAATGGATTCTTCGACTTATTCCTTAATTATGCTAATAAGTCGCATAATTCTTAAACTTGGTCTAAACGATTTTTCTGTGCCCAAATTTCTGATAGGTCATTAGAGAACATTATTAAAGTATTACTATTTTTTTACAAAATTTTTATAGGGGTTTATATGCATGCAATAATGGTGTATCGTTTTAATTAATTGAATTTATTAATAGATGAAATTTCTATTTATCTATAATTTTTAATTAATGAATTTTCCGGGGTACTACATCCCCCCCACTTAAATAGAATTTGGTCCCCAAATTCATATGATATGATATGACTATTAATTATTCTGAATATTTCATTCCATCATCTCCCCACTATAGGGTTTTGTTATCGAGAAAATAATATGAATGAACTAAGAGTTTAGTACTGATACCTTGTCTACCTTTATTGACATGATTTGTATCCACAAGAACTTGTAACCGTCTTTGGTGTGGAGTTTGGTTCTTCTTTGGTTGGCAATCGATGACTCGATGTTGTTGACTTCCACAATGCAAACATCTGCCTAGTTTCTTCCAACAGTTTTCAATCTGATGCCCTGGCTTTTTACAAAATTTACAGAATTCTTTCCGCTTTGCTTCCCCTTTCATTCTCTTGCTATCTACTATATTTCTTCCTTTATTATCATTGGAATGGATATCACGTTCCCTTTTCAACGCTTCTTCTTATGGATCTTTTCAAGAAGTCCCATGGTGTCCTCCACTATTTGAGCTCTCGATACCATGTCCGAATATACTACAAGGTCTAGCGGAGCCAACTTTTCCCAGAACACAGGTCTCAATCCTTCTAAGAATCTCTTTGCCTTCATCTTTTCCGTACTCACCAAATGTGGTGCATATTGTGCTAGTCTTTGAAATTGTGCTTCATATTCTGCTACAGACATCATTCGTTGTTTTAAATTGGTAAATTCATTTGCCTTCTTCTCACGAATCCTTTCGGAAAAATATTTGGTGTTGAAGAGTTCTAAAAATTCATCCCACTCTATGTTGATGTTTGTTAGTTGTCGACTGGCAGCTTCCCACCAAGCTCTAGCATCGCGGTCCAATTGGAAGGTTGCCAGAAGGACTTTCTCCTGTTCTGAACATTGCATAACTCTAAAGATCCGTTCCATCGTCTTCACCCAATTTTCGGCATCATCGGGATCCAGAGTTCCATTAAACCTAGGAGGATTCATTCGTTGGAAATTCCCGTATAAATCTCCTGCCCCATTCCTTGCTCCTGCTTGAATCACGTTGTTAAGGGCTTGAGTTAACCCTTGTACGGTGCTTTGCAAGTCCCGCAATTGTCCATGCTCACCAGCCATCTCCACTAATCTCCTGCGAGCAATAATACTTAATTTATTTCCTTTTTGACTTTGGGTACTAAGGTATTACTAAGTTGATGCATGTATATTTATAATGTATTCAGATCATAACCATGGTTCTACCCAATCCTCACATAGGTATGGTGGTTGACTTAGATGTGTCAGGGCAGTTCACCTAGAACATCCTAGACTTAAAATATCTTATTAAGGACATCCTAGGCTCTGATACCAACTGTCATGCCCCGCCAATTTAGCAGCGGAATAAATCGGGGAGGCATGAACAACGAGTATGGTAACGACAATTGCGCATACATTCGCAAATATCATAGCATCTAATGAACAATAATTTAATAAAACTCATCATTTTATTGATAATTCATCTAAACTATTACAATCACTAATTCAGAGCCAAAACAGGGCTCAATAACATCATTACATTGGAAATGATAACTAAAACTAATTATCTAGACTCTATGTACTAAGGACATTCCATCGCTATGACTCCAGGACGCTCATCACTCCAGTCCAATCCCGTTGTTGTGTGTAAGGTCATACCTTGACTTACCTGAAAACACAATAACAAATAACGAAGGGTGAGCGATAACGCTCAGTAGGACTTAATATCTCGTATAAACAAGCATGTTTTAAGTGATTAATGTCTTGCAAACGTAGGTTAACTAGAGAGAACGATTATGTATAGTTGAGAGAGTAATAGTACAAGATAACAAGTGAACGATACATTTATCAAGAGTATTGCAAAACTAGGATGACAACATAACGAGATAGCGTGTAATAAGATAGTGTATAACAAGATAGCGTGTATCAAAATGACATGTAATAGGATAGCTTGTATCAAGGTGGCGTGTAACGAGATAGCTTGTATATCAAGATAGCGTGTAACGAGATTGCATGTAAAGAGATAGCGTGTATGGTTGCACAACGGTGCACTAGTCGAGTACGACAATAGTCACTTTGGGACAGTAGCCGTTTAACGATAGTACATTTCGTCTGAACTCCTCAGACTTAATGTTAATCAGTCAGTGCTAGCACACTAATAGCACAGAACTGGCACACTATGTCTGAACTCCTCAGACTAATAGTAAAACAATTAGATGTCTAGCCAATGTCGAGATAGTCAGAACCGGTGCAATGCATAACACCGTCAATAGCCCCTGCAGGTATTTTTGGGTGGCTCTCTGCCCCCAGGACTAGATTGGAGCCCCTCGGACACTCTCCGTGCCCTGCACACTTAGCATTAAAGTTAGTAGGTCACCAGACCCATATTATGGCGCTAGACAGTCGTGTATAGTACAAGCAATGGGAGCCACAACAGCTCAAGAGTCTCAAGAGAGTACTAGATGAATAGACGAGATAGTAGAGTGAACGTGAATAGATGAGAGTACAAGGATAGTAGATGAGATAGGGGTATAATCGTAAAACAACGATAAACCACGATAGTAACGGTTGCACAGCACTAGGTCGGGTACCGGCAGTCAGGTAGAAGTCACATCCGCCCATTAGCCGTGCCGCGTACACGAGCCAGATGGTCCAGCGTGATCACAAGATAAGAGAGATCTCACTAAGGCTGTTTGGATCGTACTGATCCCTAAGAGTGTAACGGGAATTAAAGGTACAACCAGCTCGTCGGCTAAGGACGTGCGCCAAAGCCAAGAAGACTTACGGAGGCCTTGACAAGGAGTCCCTAGTCCAATCGAGAGTATTCCCGGTGGAGAGGTGGTCCAAGTCAAGAGAAAGTGAGTAATGAAACGTTGTCTGTCTTGCCTCGAGTGCTCGAAGGCAGAGGGACGCGATAACGGTGTACAAATCACGCGAATAAAACAAAGACATGTGTCATTTAAAATAATAGGTAAATTAGGTAATTAATTTCACTTAATTACCAGATACATTATTGAGTAATTTAATAGGGCCAAATGGCAATAAACAATGTTTAGTGTGCAAATGTAAAGAAATCATGGGAATAGAGTAAGTCGTGCTCACGGCTTTTAAATTAATAAGAGTCATTTAAATATTATCCAATAAAAATATTCAGATCATTTATCAAGCTTAACAGTACATGGTTCAACTTGTACAAGGATTAGATGGCATTTAAAGCAGGGATATAAGAGCAATTAAAGGTTCTGGCCGAAATTTCAAGAACGCGACGAACCTACCCATCGCGATTCAAATCGCGACAGGGCGGTCGGACGCGACACGGGGCCTGGCCGGTCTGGCCCGGTCCAGAGCGAATCGCGGCGGCTCGTGCCGCCGCGTTCTTGACGCGACGCCATCGGCCGGCGCGACCCCACTGTTATCGCGGCGGGTCGCGCCGTCGCGATAACAGGTGGGTTTGCTATTTTTCCTTTTTTCTAGGGCGAGCCCTCTGTGATACATGGACGTTCTAAATTACATATAAAATAGTATGGTGATCCAAAAAGTACGAAACTAGTTTTAAACGAAAGTAGACATGTATATCTATCAACATGCACGATTAATTTGAAAATAGACAAGGTTTAGATATGCATTGATCAGGTTACATTTCGGTGAGCTAAACAGGCGCAGTCAGGGTTCAATGAATTATTCAGGGATGAATACATCATGAAAAATTATGAAACCAGCGGCGTTTGAAAGCTAGCATGTAGTAATATTTATGATAATTTTATCATGGAATGATGTCAAGTGTGCACGAGATTAAAAAGGAAACAAGGAGGGTCGAGTGCACAGGTCTAACAGATATTCAAAGATTTAATTCTCTCTCATGAGAGATCGAAATCAAGCAAGACCAAGGGCATTTGAAAGCTAGTGTGATGTAGTATATCTGAAAATTTTATCATGGCATGAGAGCATGTACACATCGGGAATTAGAGAAAACATGAGATTATGGTTCATGGTGACAGCAGGATTTCACGAATTAAATTCGCCCAAATGGGTGAACGAAATACCACGAAACTATAGGGCTTTTGAAGAGGTACATGAAGGATACCTAGGGTAATTATTTCACGATTTTAGCTTGAGAGATTGCCTACCTTTTTGCGCTGTAAAGATCTTAGGGTTGAGGGGTGACGAATTTCGAAGTTCTCCTTGCTCCAACCCTTCTCCTCATGCTCCAGAGCTCCAGCCACGAAAATGGGGCTTGGTTGACACTAATTAGAGGTCTATTAGGTTGCTTAAGAGTCCTAATAACTTAAAACTCTTCCCTTCCCTTCAAACTTTGAATTTTCACATTTATCTCCCTATTCTCTTACATTTATCCACCTAATATGATGGGGAGAGGTCTAATTTCGTGGGTAATGGGTTAGGATAGGCTTATGACTCTTATTAAGATATATATGAGTCATATTAGTGCTTTAATGACCCATTTTTAATTAAGAGATAATATAGTTACGAATTTTCCTATTTAATTTGGATCTCTTATATTTAACCCAATTGTCTCTCATCTAAATCCAAATTTTAGATTAGGATAGAGTCCTATTGAGTTATACTAGGTTTAGAACTCTTTCTAAGACGATTAAGAGTTAAAATACTCATTATCTTAACCCTTTTCTATTTATTAATATTTTAGGTACGAATTTCACTTATTTAACTCTCATCTCATGGTGGACTCTTCATAATTGGGCCCAAAACTTTATGCTAGGACCATTAGTAAAACCCATTACTATTTGACTTAATGGGTATTGATTTAATTCCAATTATTCACCATTTATCCTTATGTAAATCTATTTATCACACTTATTCAAGTAATTTTATATTTTGAATTGAATAAATATTATTCATGCCAATATTTCTAATATTCATCATTTGGGCAATTACTCTTGGCCCAATAACTCATGTGAGTCTAGTTGTACAACCCATGTACTTACTTTACTTATTAGATTTTTAATTATCCTTTTATTAGAGAATTTATTCATGGGCCAAGATTGTCCATTGGTCCAAATATCATAATGGACTATCATCCCATATTATTTAAAGTCTACCCACATGTTTATTTTTATTTATAATCCACTTTGGGTCAGAAAATAATGGATTCTTCGACTTATTCCTTAATTATGCTAATAAGTCGCATAATTCTTAAACTTGGTCTAAACGATTTTTCTGTGCCCAAATTCTTGATAGGTCATTAGAGAACATTATTTAAAGTATATCTACTATTTTTACAAAATTTTTATAGGGGTTTATACGCATGCAATAATGATGTGTATCGTTTTAATTATTGAATTTATTAATAGATGAAATTTCTATTTATCTATAATTTTTAATTAATGAATTTTCCGGGGTACTACAGACAGCCCTATTGCTAAGGGCACTGATGTTGCCCCCATCCAGCAAGGGCAGCAGTCTGATTTTCGTGCAGACCAAGTGTTCGATACTATGACGCTTCAGAAACTGTCATGACCCTTGAAGCCGATTCTCACACAACAGTCCAAGCAAGTGGTGGAGTTGCAAAACTCCTTCATGTCGCCACTCCTACAACTGCACTACCCAGTGATGAAGACCATTCACAGCAGCTGCTTGTTGGTGGTCCCTCGTTTGTGGCCAAGGTTGAGGCGCCACTGCCCACTGCCCCTGTGCATGCTAGCCCCACTGCATCTAATTTACAGCAAGCAGTCCTCAAGGCGCCCCGTCCTACTACTACACATCAGGTGATCGATGTAATGCCTCAGCCTGTTCAGATAGGCATGGCACGTGTAACTGCCCCTCTTGATGCCTCTCTCAGCAAGCTAAGCAGGCCAGCAGCAATTGAGGCGCCACTGTCCACTACCCCAGCGCATGCTGCCCCCACTGTAAGTACCCAGCAGCAAGCTAACCCTGGTGCTACGAAACAAAAGGGCCCTTCTACGGAAACCACACTGCCCTCCCCTGATGTTAAGAGCACTATACTTGCCACTCCATCTGGGATGGCAGCCTCGCCATCTTCGGAGAAGCATCCCCATCAGCTCCACGGATGTCTTTCGCCGACGCGCTGCGCAAAAAAACTAGGAGGGGCGAGATCCACATGATCAGTAGCAAACTGCAGCCCCCATGCTTCCCATCTGCAGCACCCATGCCGCTACATCCTCATCCATTTGCTGGTCACACCGCAAGCGCCGATGGCCACGTGATCTGCCTCCCCGTGATACGTAACATCAGAAGCATCCCCGGCATCGAGACCGGCACCGAGACGGAGGACGAGGACCTGCTAACAATGCACAACGCCTGGGCAGGCCGAACTCGCAGCACCACAGTTCTAACCATGGACTCCGACGAGGAATATGAAGATTTCTCGGACTGATGCATCATGTACTTTCCCCCTTTGATTTCTGGTTTGCTTGGACGGATGCGACACATACTCTAGACCCCTCTGCATAGGGTGTCTTTAGCTAGCCCCCGTTATCTATGTACCCTCTTTCTTTCCTTATGCTTTCAGCTATATATAAAATCTAACCAACCGATAATGACATCGGAGTTTTACTCCTTTGTCATATCAATTAAAAAAAAAGTCTCACTGCAACTCCTATGAAGTCGAAGTTAGATATTGATTGATGCTTATCAGTCGAAGTATCACTGCAACTTCTCTGTAGTCAAAGTTATATCGATTGGTGAACAATATGTATAGTCGAAGTTTTTCAACATCGATTGCTTTTGTTAAACATCGATTATCTTTAAGTTATACATTAATTGTCTTTAGCATATCGACTGCTATTATCGTTTGTCTCTAAGTTATATATCGATTACTGTTATATTCATTGATTGTCTTTATGCAATCGATTGATGAAAAATCAAGATATGTTAATATTCTCTTGTACATCTTTAAACTTACACATAGTTCTACACTTCGATTCTTGCAAAGGTTTTCCTTATAGAAGTACATTATTACACTTATGAAATCTAAACCCCAATCTATCTAATGCAGATAGCATACTTCCTTGTTCTCTACACCTTGATTTGATATTCTTTATTAAGAACATATTTGAAGTATAGTATATTATAATGTTTCCAAGGCAGCCATATGCTCTACAAGATATCTGCAAGTGTCTTTCAAACTGACAAGTTTCTAGTTTGTAAGGAAAAATTCTTTGCAAATGTACTGCGCACCAAGCAGATGTCCATACCTCTTTGAATGCTCACCTACCCCACTACCCCTCAAGTACAAGCTTTTTCTCAGGAACAGATAGACATCTCTTCTAAACGACTTGTCTCTTGCTCTCAATTATTATTTTGTTCTTTCCAAATCTAACTAGGAGATAGAGAAAAGTCTTTACATGGGTATGGTGTTTGCAGATATTTATTGAAGCTATCTACAGAACTATGCATCTGTGCAAGCAGTCAACTTCAAGTTTTTCTCCTCTCTCTCTTGTCTTCTTCGTGGAGAATTAAAAGTTTGAGATCTGTTATTCAGACCACCTTTGAGTCAGAAAGAGTTATGTACATTCTAGTCCATTTGCATATCTCTTTTCTGATCTCTTGTGTTTGTTCATTCCCTTGAGCAGGCACACTGTCTATACCTTGTTCAGTCTATAAACCAACATGGGGTTTGTTCCATGTAGTTCCCCTTTGGTAGAAGGGAAGGCCTACGGGTGTAGGTGGTTGTTTGCCCCTTGTGTTTAAGGGAAGACTTGTTGGGGTGGAAGTGGTTGTAATACCTCTCATTAGAGAGAAGGCCAATGTTTCTTACTAGTTAGCAGAAAATCCCAAGTTGTACTTGAGGACTGGACGTATGACTTCTAATTGAGAGAAGGTTCGAACGATGATAAATTCTTTGTGCACTTTGTGTGTTTGATTATGCCAAGTTACACTTGTTTCACACACACCACATTAAGTACTAACGCTACTGTTAAGTGTTCTCTCATTTTCAGATAATTTTTTTAAAAGTATAAGAAATCCCATTCAGCCCCCTCAAGGACATCTAAAGCTCCATCTCAATCCAACATCCTAGAGCATGAAGGAATTAGAAGAAAAAATTTTCAGAAAATATGAATTAAGTATATAGTTTAGCCTCCAAAATATTATAGGGTGTTTGGGAACAATTAAAAAAAAACTATTTCTACCTAAAAAATTATGTTAGATTCGTTTTCAACTTTAAATTTAAAATTATGACAACGTGGTGTCCTCCGTTTGGTAAAAATATCCAAATTTTTAAAAAATATGTTGATATGTTTGGGGCGGGGTAGAGGCGTGGGCGGGGGGGTTCCAGCGGGGGAGGGTGGGGGGGGGGTTTCGGCGGGGTTGGGGGCGGGGGAGGGGGGAAGGGGGTTCCGACGGGGTGGGGCTGGGGGCGGGGGCGGGGGAGGTGTTCGCGTGTGCAGGGGCTGGGGGCTGAGGGCACAGGGCGGGCAGGGGAAGGTGGGGGTTCCGGGGCGTGGGGGAGGGGGCAGCGCGGGGGAGGGAGGGTGCAGGTCCAACGCAATAGTCTTAAAAAAAAACAGGTCGATTCTTATTTTTTTTTTTGGAAAGAGATATAAAGAGTGTGAGATTTTCTCTCCAAAAATTAGAAACGACTTACCAAACGTACTCCACTTATCTCTCTTCCTTTTTTTTTAAAAGAGAAAAAATTGATAAAAAAGTGTAACCAAACACCCCATTAGACTTTAGCTCCAAAATGCGTAGATATGCGCCAAATAATTAACTTAGTCTCTAAAATACTATGCTGAGTCAACAAACAATAAATTTAAATCTTCATTATTAATCATTAAACACATTGAAGTCTTTAGAACCCCTAAATATTCTACAACATGAAAGAATTAAAAAAAAACTTTCAAGAAATGTGAATTAAGTATATAGTCTTAAGCTTTAAAATGTTGGACTTTAGTTCCAAAAATACACAGATAGACGTCAAATTAACTTAGGATCCAAAATATTGTGCTAATACAACAAGAAATAAACTTAAATCTCTATTATAATCATTAAACATCCCCACAGAATGAAGGAATTAGAAGAAAAAATTTCAAAAATTATGAATTAAGTATACATTTTAGACTCTAAAATGCTGGATTTAACTCCAACATGCGTAGATAGGCGCCAAATGATGAACTTAGGTTCTAAAAATACTTATTCATTAACTCCAAAGAAGTCCGTAGAACCCCCAAGTACCCTAAAGTATGAAGGGATGAGGCAAAAAAAACTTTTAAAAAGTGAAATAAACATGTACTTTAGGCTCCAAAATATTTTACTTACCTAAGCTCCAACATGTACGTTAGATGCCAAATAATAAACTTAGGCTCCAATTATTGGTGAATATACAAACCATAGTTCAACTTTTGAATTTGCAAGCAACTTCCTTCTTTACATAATAGTCATCCTCATTTTCCTTGGATATTCTATCAGAGATATTTATTGGGATTTCTATGGACAAAATGCAAAAAAAATTCTACAAAAAATGGACTTGTTTCTAGACTCGCTGAGGAAAAACATTCACGTATCCAGTAAAAAAATATTTTCTACTAAACTGATGCCTCTTCTTCAACATTGAATACATTCACACCCTTTCTTTTCTCAACATCGCAACTGTTTGTCTCTCATTTAGATTCCATTGATAGTGTATAAGAGGAAAGAAAAACAAACTCGACTCTCGAGGGAAGGAACTGTTGTATGTCCAGGCATATATACTCCAATGAACAGAGATTGTCTGGAGAACATGGATGATATGAATGGAAATGATGACCATCCATACATCTATGGTTGAGCTCCATAAATCACATAAAATAAAAAATCGGTAGGAACATAAACTTTGGGGCTTTGCGTAAGCTCTCTGACTTGTTGTCTTCCTCCGTTTAGGATCTTCTAACTTTAAACACTACGATGTCAACCCACATGAGACCGAACCCAACTGTAGAAACAAATGTTGCAGCAACACCAACCTGTGCACAAATGCAAGGGTGTTTGCTTGGGCGGCAAGGGCATTCTGGGTATAGAGTTTTTTTTTCTCTTTTTTTCAAACAATCATGATGGCGGCCAACTTTGAGACATAAAACGACCTCACGCTGGTGGGGAAAAGTTAGGAAAATAATTTTGTAACATCATTTGGTAATACATTAAAATAATACACCAATCAAAGTGCACTACAATTTTATTATTTATGAGGTGTTTTTAATTTTTTTATTTTAATTATTGATGTGACATAATTTTAATGATGATGTTACTAAATGATGTTATCAAATGATGTTACAAAACTGCTTTTCAAAAAATTATCCGTGGAAGTGCAATTCTATGCGAGAAAATTGCATTGATCGCAATGCAGTAAATTTTCTCTCTTGCTGTATCCCAACTTTGAATTGGAAGCCTTTTCATGGTATTGTGAAGTCTAATATCATCATATGAGCTATCTAGGCAGCCACCCACCACAAGCAAGCATTCAATTACCCAAAATTCAAATCCGTCCCAAACGATCCTTCTGGAATCCAACCTGGGGATCGTACGCGCTTCCACGGCAGCCTTGAGACCCGGAGATCGACGGACTCCCCAATCCCAGCGCATCCAGATCACCAGATGCCGCCACGTGCTCCTTAATCCACGTGGCTCCATGGCATTCGCCCTCGTTCTCGGCGATGACGCTTTTTCAGCAAATGCCTTAAAACTGTTTAATATTAAAAACAGAATTGGAAAAATAAAAGAAAAAAATACCCCTCGAACTCGAAGACTCGAAGCCTCTTCCCTCTTCTAATCTTCTTCTTCTTCAAAAACGGTGGAGGCGTCCGCAGAAGCAGAAGCCCCTCCCCACCTCGACCTCCTGCACCTTCTTCTTCCCGCTGGGAGCAGATCTCCCACCGAGAAACCGCAATGAGGCTGGCCATGGCCACCGCCGTCATCCTTCTGGCGGCGCTGGCGGCCGCGATCGCCTCGTTCCCGGCCGCGGAGTCTGCGGTCACCACTGTAGATCTGGGTTCTGAGTGGCTCAAGGTGGCCGTCGTCAACCTGAAGCCCGGCCAGCCCCCGATCTCCGTAGCCATCAACGAGATGTCCAAGCGTAAGTCGCCTGCCCTCGTCGCCTTCAGTTCCGGCCTCCGCCTCCTTGGCGAGGAGGCCGCTGGGATCGTCGCCCGCTACCCGGACAAGGTCTACTCCCACGTGCGGGACATGGTAGGGAAGCCCCGCGGCTACGTGGAAGAGCTGGCGGCCTCGGCGTACCTCCCCTTCGATCTGGTGGAGGACACAAGGGGTGCCGGGGCGATCCGGGCGGACGACGGGAACGGAACCCTATACTCGATGGAGGAGCTGCTGGCAATGGTGCTGGCCTACGCCAGGCACCTGGCGGAGTCCCATGCGAAGGTGCCCGTCCACGATTTGGTGATCGCTGTGCCACCCTACTTCGGACAGTCGGAGCGGAAGGGGGTCATACAAGCTGCGCTGCTGGCCGGGATCAACGTGCTTGCTCTCATCAACGAGCACGCCGGTGCTGCGCTGCAGTACGGGATCGACAAAGACTTCTCCAACGAGTCGAGGCATGTCATATTTTATGATATGGGGGCCAGTAGCACTTACGCGGCCTTGGTTTACTTCTCGGCCTACAAGGCAAAGGAGTATGGGAAGACTGTGTCGGTCAACCAATTTCAAGTAAAATTTCTTTCTTGCTAGGGATGTCCTCCTTTATTCGATATCCTTCTTGCATGCTATCTACATTCAAATATCGCTTGTTTTTGCGTTTTAGGTGTGGCCATTTTGGGTAACTGTTTTATACCATAAGGTTTCTGTCAGACGACCGTGGCTACTTTGAACACTTCCGAAGTGTTGCTGTGCTTTTTCAGCGCTGCAATCTAGCCTTCTGTTTTGCATATAATGTTACATATGAGAATTCCAGTAAATTGGGTCACTAATTTACTGAAGTGGGTTTTGTGCACAATCCTAGCTAATGAAGTCAAGAGAAGACATGAAGTGGATCATCTGGTTTATAGAGCGGCACCAAACCTTGCCCACCTATTCCAACGTATCGCCTAGGCGACAAGGTGCTTGGGCAGTTTCTAGGTGGGTTGGCGCCTAGGCAAGAAGCCCAAAAAGGCACTCGCCTTGGTTTCTTAGGCCTGCCCAGCCCGCCTAGAGGCCGCCTTGCCCACCATGGCGAGAAAATCCATTGCCTTTTTTAACATGTGATTTTGTTGGAAAAAAGGTCGAATACATATTTTTAAAGGGCTTATATGTAAAAGGAGGAAGTTATTATAGAAAGAAAGTCAAGAGACCATCGGACTTCAAGATTTAGAGTGTTGTTTCTATTTCATCATTTTCTGTTTTTTTAGAACTACTTTGATGCAATGACTATGTTTGACTATTGACAAGGGATGGTTTAATACGATGCTATACTAGTGTGCTTATTGTTTGCTTAGTAATATTTCAGGTTAATAAAAAAATGTTGTTTTCATCCAAGTTGACAGGTATGTTCTGTTTGATTGTCTTATTATTATTGCTTATTTTGTTAACATGTTATACTTCAGGTTAATGCAATGCAGCAGCTCGTTTATATACATTGAAAAGAGGAGAATGAATGGACATGATAAAATAGAGTAGTGAACAATGATAAACTAGGTTTCGCCTAGGTGCCTCGCCTTAGCGCCTGAGCAGTAAAGCACTATGCCACCACCTTGGTTGCCTTAACAACCAGGACATATTCCCCCCAAGACCTTGTGTAGAGTATCAATGTGAAAGAAAAATAGCGACGCTAGACCATAGTTTAAAAGGTCTTCAGGCAGTTGTGAGGCACTTTATGTAACCCTCACAACAAGGTGTAACAGGTTTAGAACAAAAGTTTTAAAACTATCAAACAAGCTCAAAGAATATTGATATTCATGTGGTAATATTATTCAGCTGAAGGACAATTGCTGCCATAGTTGCCGCCCTATCCTTTTTCATTCAGAGTAGAAAAGTTGAGTTTATTACTTTTTTTTTAAAAAAATTATCTAATAAAGGTATCATCATTGAATTGTACTCTAAGGACAATAAAAGAAGCATAAGCTTTTGGATCCACCTTACAACATCTCACTACCCCATCTTCTCATTTTGAGGCACATACCTTGCGGTGAGGCACACCACATCAAGTAACAAAAGGCATAAGCACCTCAGATAAATAGCCCTAGGTGCATGCCCCAAGGGTTTCTTCTAATGCCTTGCCTTGAAGCTTAAGCCTAAGCCTACTTTGATAATCTGATAAGTCTTGATAACTGCTAATTATCAGGCCTGCTAACTCAAATGGTGATTTGGTAACACGGATACCCCATCAGTACTTTATCACCAATAAATTATAGAAAGTCCTAATAACTCTATCTTGCCCTCTCATAACTGTAAAAACCTTATAAACTGAGATATCTTATCTATGGATAGCTTATCCATGGATAAACTATCAAATTATCTAAGGGGCCTTTAGTGACTTGAGGCAATGCCGAAGAAAGTAATTTCTAGTCTATGCTTAACATGGGCTGTGTCACTTGCTATATGATCTGTGCATGGAATCCATTATCTAGGAATAGGAGATGGGAGAAGACATATGCTTACTAAAGCTCTGCATATATTGTAGCATGCATGCATGGTGGAGGAAGCAGAATGTTGCAAATTTTGCATGCTCATGCATTGCATGATATATATGCCATATGAGGAGGGTTCTATTGCCACCCATTGCAAAGTAAGAAATGGATGCCGCCTCCTGCAAAGGCACAGTTCAATCTTCTCTTCACTATTAATAAAATATTTGTGTATTTAAATTATACACTTTTATGCTATTTTTCATACATCAGATGAATATAAAATGAACAGCTTAGGTAGTTTAAAATTAAAATTCAATATTTATGGTGAGGAAAAAGAAACTTTATACTACCCACTTAAAAAAATGCTAATATCACTGTAGAGAAAAACACGTGTTCCTATGATCTCCCATGTTTCATTTTTCATCTATACTTGTCCAAAAATCTATGCAACCTTTGAGGCTTTTTTCCTAGTTGCACTAATTTAACTTTTTTTTTTTGGGGGAAATGTCGATAGTACCACAGAATATATTAATAGAAGAAAAGGATATACAAGTGTAGAGGTACAAACAAGAAAACCTCAAAGGTCATTAACTTGCACGATCAAAAAGGTAATTTTCTTATCAACTAACCCATGGTATGTCTTGTTGTCCTTCCCTGTCCAAGGCATTCTCAGAAATGTAATTTGCATTCCTTTGTGCAAGGTTGACATCTGATAAGTGATCAGATGAAAGACTTTGCAAAATCCTTGGATTCTTCTTGAATCTAGCCAATCACCGATGATAAATAAGGTTTAGCACTGATGATGGTGGCGATTATTCATTTAGCCACAATTGATCCTTTGTCTCTGCATAAAATATTTACATATTTATTCCTTCTTAATTCCTTGTTCACATGGCTTCTTTATATTAGTGAGTTTATTTCAAGTTAAAAATAGATTAAATAGGTGTAGTCAATGAGATATCTTGTGTATCTATTAGGCTCTTGTGGTGAATCATTTTACAAAATAGCAATAGCTCAGGTAAATAAGATGAATTGGCTAAATCTAGAAAAAAGGTTCCTTTATCTTGCAAACCGATTAGCTCAGGAAATACGAATCTGTGTCCACTATTACAAGTCTGTAGAATTCTATGAATGATTATTAGCGTTCCACCCCTTGGTGAAAAACCATACTTCGAATGAGTAATCATTTCTCCAAGAGAAGGACTAGAATTCTATAGATGAAAATTATAGCAATGAACAATGCTGGGATAGTCTGATGCCATATGACTAGTGCGGCTTGATACCATTTAAATCAAATAGACAATCAATCTGGATTAAGAGGTTGTTTGCTTCTTCATCTTTTATCTTGAAAGAATTTCATTTTATTAGGTAATCGGGCTTCTTTTTGAGGGCTGATGCCAAGGATAAATCTTGTATTGCCACTAGGCAAACTAAACCCAAGGAAAGCAACACACTTCAACTCCTTGCCATTTCAGCCTTGAGTTGGTTGAAGTATTCAACATATGCTTTCTGAAATGATCAATATGTTCAATTTTGCAAGGAGGCATGGATTTATGGAGCATATGTTTTATTTTTCTTTCTTTAACGTGGACACATCTTTATCACATCAATTATCTTGCATTCTTGGTAAATCTTTGTTTTTATTTACTTTTTGTTTGAGATTTTCTTCCTCTATCTTTTCCTCTATAAATATACTTGTTCCAAACTTTTAGGACTTTCGTTCCACCCACCCACCCTTATTTTTTTTCCCTCCTCGGTAGTGATCATCAAAGTACCCTAGCTTTTTAAAAGTTTCAAGTTCTGATGTTATCTTTGGTCAATTCAGGTTAAAGATGTAAGATGGAATACAAAACTTGGAGGACAGAATATGGAACTACGACTGGTTGAGTATTTTGCAGATGAGTTCAATAATAAAATGGGGAATGGGTTTGACGTGAGAAAATCCCCCAAGGCAATGGCTAAACTGAAGAAACAAGTTAAACGTACAAAAGAATTTTAAGTGCAAACACTGCAGCTCCTATATCAGTTGAATCTCTATATGATGATCATGATTTTAGGTAAGCAAAACTCTAATAATCCAAGGATTTAGTTTACTTTAAACAACTTTTTCATTCTGTGAAAAAGTTACATTGTTTTACCAATTTGTATTATTTACTTTACTATTGTTTGTCATCACTTTATCAACATTTCTTATCATGCTCATCATTTTCACCAAGTTCTTAGTCTATTCAATAGAACTTTATCCCATATGCATGCTCATTATTGTAATATAACAGTTCTACTTGCAAGCCAAATTGTTTTTCTGTGTATGCTAGTAGCTTTAGATCATGCTATGAACAATTCATCATTGCCTTACCCAGAACTTTCATAGGTCTCCCCATATGTATAAATTGAGTTTGTGAATCAGCCATGGCTGGTCCTGGTTAGCTTGGCCCGTCTTGGCTGATCCAAAGAAAGCCAGGGAAATCCTGGATTGGCCAGATTTAAGTTAGTTTGAGAGGGTTAAAATTAAGGAAAAGTCAGACAAATAAGGAAAATTATCCTGCTCAGCTGTCTCTGCATTCCATGATAAACACTGCTTTTCCTTTTCATTGATTCATCCTGGGAACCCCCTTTAATCAATGGTTATCATTTTTCTCATTTGGTGTAGACTATTCTTTAACTATTTTATTATCAGTAAAGTGAATATTTTCCGAAGGATAAAGCAGTTTGCAAAATAAAGTGAATATTTTCCAATGGATAAAGCAGTTTGCAAAATTCAAGCTTTTGTGACATCTGGGCTATATTGTTGTTATCTATGTTGGTGCAATGTGCTGATAGTGATACATTGACCCATCAAGACAATGGCAGCAGTTTCTACTTGCATCAGATCCAAAACTGTCAACAGTTAGAAGAATACATGAGTATTGGCTGTGTCATTGTGCTTTATCACCAAATCACTTCTACTTTCTACATTCAGAAAAGGGACCTTCAATGATCTCTATACATCTCTGAGATTGCATCATCTAGTTTATTAGCTTAAACTTTAAAGCATCATGCTTCATTATGGGCCATGGCAGCCAGTTATTCTTCAATCACATTCTAGAGAATATCATCTCCAATTCATTCATGCCACAAGATTTGAATGATGTTGATCTAAATGGAATTGAAGAAAAATATTTTGCAGATATTGCCTGTATGAAGAGTTACGCAAGAATCATGATTTATTATGAAGATTCTAAACATTAATGTCGCCACAAGTATTTGCTTTGTGATAGATCAATAGGATCAGTCATGTTTCAAATCAGTTTTAGTAAGATGAGGACCTTTCAAAAAAAAAAAAGACGAAGACCTAAAACACTCAGAAATGCTGAAATCTGCAACACATTCACCTTGTGGAGGATAAATAAGCTAAAGGCTCACTAAATGCTTAACATATCCTATTTTTATTCATGTCTTTAAAGCATTTTCTTTCTTTGATAATTTGTATCTTGCCTTAGTCCAAGTTGTACTTCTTATCTTTGCTGTAAGTCTGTAACATTTTTTTGAGACTGGATAAACCACTTGAAACCCTGCTCAGGCTGTGGGCTCTTGGACCTGCCTATCTCAAAGAACCACCAGCTGTGAGTATGGTGGTCAAAAAACCTCATGGGTGATGCACCAAACTAGACGAGGATGAATTCCGGGTTTCTTGGCCTAGGAATCTTCTGTCCAGATGTGCACTGGGTTGTGGAAAGTGGGAGATGAATGCATGACACTTGGTGGAGCTCCACGTGCCAGGTCACCCACCCACTCTAGAAATATTTTAACATATTGATTTACTTGTTTTTAAGCAAGCCAACTAATCTCCATAGTTTGTGCTTTCACTTGAGCATTTTAGCACAACACTGTAATGACATTCTTCTGCACCAAAATCCTCTGTTATTTCTTTTTGATTTATTTGATCTTTGCCAGAGCCATAACCATAGTACTGGATTTCTGTTGTACTATTGGGGAAATGCCACTTCTGGCAATGATCATTCTTGTTGTAGGTGTCCCTGAAGGTTCTCTTCTCCTTGTTCTTTTCATAAGAAACATAGCTTCATTACACTGAGTTCCGTCAGAAAGTTATTATTTGCAAGAAGTTAGTATGCTATTCATTGTTGGAAATTGATTGCCTCAAGGGCAAGTTTGTAATATATATTTTCATATTACCAGGAGCACAATAACACGTGAGAAATTTGAAGAACTTTGTCATGACTTATGGGAGGAGGCTCTGGTATCAGTAAAAGAAATCCTAGATCATTCTGGTTTGAAGATTAGTGAAGTACATGCAGTGGAGCTAATCGGTGGAGCAACTCGTGTGCCAAAGTTACAGGTCATTTTTCTATTAATATTATAAATAATTTGCGGATTAGCATGTTTTCCATCTATCTTGGTCACTCTTTTGTATATGCATCTCTAGAATAAAGGAAAAAGGCAAGGAAGGAAAGGTCAGGTATATGGCTCGGATTGGGAGCCCAAAATCTGATTCTCAAACCGATTTCTGTTATTCTATAGTATGACTTGTAACTAAAGGTTTAAATACAATTTTATACATGTCTTGGGGATTTTTGTGCATTTGTCATACTCTAAATGCCCATCCTCGAAGCTTCTGCTTTGCAGATGGCGGAGGAGGAGGTTAAGGTGGCAGTGGTTGCAGGTGTTGGCTGCCATTGTGGCAGGCTTTGCCAGGCTGTGATTATTTCCTACCAATAATTGATGCCACTTTATAATCAATTTATATGCATAATAATTTAAGATCTGAGTCCTGATGAAAACACAATCCTTAAAGTCATGTAATGTAAACTTAATAAGGTGCAGTGTTTGTTTTATACCTGAACACTTGTAATCTCTTAATCATCTCTTAATCTCGTAAAATAAGGTGCTTGTTAACAATGTCTTATTGAGACCTTGGTCTCAACCCTTCCTTGGAGGCCACTAGATGCCATAATTCTATGAAGACATCTTTAGTTAATATCTGTTTACCGTAGTATTCCATACTCTAACAGTCTAACATGATTTATCCTAGTGTCTTGTGGAAGTCTCGTGTGTAGAATTTATTTTGTGGAGATTTCATATACTTCACTCAGTCTACATAGAGGACGTCTTGTCATGATAGGATCAATTCAATGGGTTTAGTCTTAGGAAAATCTTCATTCACGTGAACCATAAAAGTTCATTATGCACCATACTTGATTTCTGTTCACAACTTCACACAATCATTTTCACATCAAAATCTACATGAAGAAACCCGAAATTATGTGCTGTGAATTGCAGGAAAATCATTACTGAGAAGGGCCAAAGTCATTCCATGCCAATATCATCACTGAGAAATTATGTTCTCTGTGTGTGTGTGTGTGTGTGTGTGTGTCAATTTTCCCTCTCTCTGTTTCTTTTCACTCCACAAATGCTGTGCTACCTGCTGATGTGTCTATTTTCCCTTCCGATCATTCTCTCTCTTCCTTTACTCTCCTATGTCTTCCCACCTGCTGCCATCCTTGTCTTTCTCTTCTCTCGGTGCTCTCTTTTCCAATTTCCATTTCTTTCTCTGTTTGTTTCTTTCTCTTCCCTTTAATCTCTTTCTGTTGGTTTCTCATCTCTCTCCCTGTCCATCCCTATCCATGCCCACAACCCATGCCTTTTTTAATTTTTCTTATTCTCTTTTGGTCTCTCAATTTTTTCTGTCCTATTGTCCTCTTGTTGTGTGCAACTGTGTCCAATGTTCTGGTGTTTAATTTGGTTTGCAATCCTCAGAAATAGTATTTTCCGATCTGTCCCACCTCATTGTACATACGATCTTCTCAAAATCTTTGAAATCTGTAATTATTCTGTCATGCACTTTTCAGATGGGGACATGTATCATAGGCATATTTAAAATTCATGTGTCCTTTATTCAGCTCCTCAGTTCTTGGTATTCACGGCTATTTTTCTACTTGCTCCTTGTGTTTGTCTCCCCTTGTTGAATGTCTAATCTAGCAGCTTGTTTAAGGTTGTTGCTAACTTCATTTTCATCTTTCTTTCAGATTAAGTTACAGGAATTTCTTGGGAGAAAGGACCTAGATAAGCATCTTGATGCAGATGAAGCTATAGTACTGGGGGCAGCATTACATGCTGCTAATTTGAGTGATGGAATCAAACTGAATCGGAAGCTTGGAATGATTGATGGTTCGCCCTATGGCTTTACGATTGAATTAGATGGTCCTGATCTTAACAAAGATGATACAGCTGAACAATTGCTTGTGCCACGAATGAAGAAACTCCCTAGCAAGGTGAACATATATTTTTTTTAAAGTGGATAGTACCAGAACATATAGTTTTTTATATGGTGCATATTCTGGATATGCTTTCTGCCGCATTCTAAATTTCTAATATGGACTCTGTTTATTAGGTTTTCAAGTCTATTAAGCACAATAAAGACTTTGAGGTTTCACTTGGTTACGAGAATACATACTCATTGCCACCAGGAATTTCTTCTCAGAAGTTTGCGCAGTTTGCAGTGTCTGGTCTGACTGACGCCAGTGAGAAGTGAGTTCATAGCCATCCTTTCAAATACTATCTCTTGGCATTGTTATTTGAAATATCTCTTTGTTATTTTTTATCTCTTTTTCAACCTCTCATACAGATATGCAACTCGTAATCTGTCATCTCCTATGAAGGCAAACATGCACTTCTCACTTAGCAGAAGTGGTATCATTTCTTTTGATCGAGCGGAAGCTGTCATTGAATATTCTGAGTGGGTGGACGTCCCCAAGAAAAATTTCACTTTGGAGAATGCAACTGCTATCAGCCCTAATACAACTGATGTGAGCTCTAGCAACAGTACAGAGGAAAAATATGAAAGTATGACTGTTCAGAATGGGAGCAATAATAGCTCATCACATGCAAATGAAGAACTACAAACCAATACAGAAGAGCCTACAGAGAAAAAATTAAAGAAGCGTACTTTCAGGGTTCCTCTCAAGGTAAGAATTTTTTGGCCTGTATGTAAACAGTAAACTACAATAATCAAGTATTTGCTTTCTAGTTGCATCATAATCACTGTATACCTGAACAATTTCAATTGGACAATTCTCATTGGTGCTTTCTGATTCTTGTTGCAATTCTCTTTCTTCTGGTACATGTAGATAGTGGAGAAAACTGTTGGCCCTGGAACAGCTCTTTCCGAGGAATCTTATGCCGAAGCTAAGAGTAGATTAGAAACACTGGATAAGAAAGATGCTGAAAGGAGACGCACAGCAGAACTCAAAAACAATTTAGAAGAATATATATACTCCACAAGAGAGAAGGTTTGAAACTGCACTTACTATTGGAACCACTATAGATCTTCCTTCAACTGTAGAAACTGTTATTACTAGCCATCTGTTATGAATTAACTTTCCAAATATATTGGTCCTTAAACCTCTCTTTGGTTCACCTGTTTTACTTCTATTTTGGCTCAACTTGAATTTATCGGTATTGAGAGCAACTGAGTATGCTTGTAGTCATTGTAACACTAACTATATTGGATTTAAGTTTCAAAATATTTCTTGAATCATTTAATACCATCGTGATTTTCTTATTTATTTATTTTTCTCCCTCCTGTTGATATAGCTTAGTATGATGCCTTAAAGATTGGGTAAAAATGCGTGCTTTGTACTTTTTCTTAGTGTGGTTCTATGTTTGATAGCTGGAGGAGTCTTCAGAGCTCAAGAAAGTTGCAACTGACCAGCAGCGCAAGTCTTTTGCAGATAAGCTTGAGGAAGTAAGCTTTAGCATGCTTGTCTTTGCAAAGAGTAATCTCTGTGCAATTCCAGCAATTTATAGTTATTCCTTGCAGGTTCAAGAATGGTTGTACACAGATGGTGAGGATGCTCCTGCAAATGAATTTAAAGAACGTCTGGATTCATTAAAAGCTATAGGTGACCCAATATTTTTCAGGTCTGTCTGTCGGACTTTCTGATGTTATAGCAGTTTCGCCAGCAAGGCAACTTATCTTAATAGGTGGTTTTTGTGCAGGCTGTCTGAACTGACTGCACGTCCAGAAGCTTGTCAATATGCCAGAAGCTATCTTGGTGATCTGCAAAAGGTACGGTACCAAGCAGCAACATTTTGTATTAGGGATTGAAAAGTGCAACGACCTGTAGTTTGGAGGTATCTGAACTGGATTTGCTTGCTAAGAATAATGGTTGTTCGCTTTTCAACTGAAATGTAAGTTGGCAACTAGGATGAATCAGAATGGAATCACATAGTAGATTCATATGTTTTCATCCTAATTTTGTATTCAGATGGTGGTCTAGCATGTTCTTGTCATTAAACTTGTTGATTTATCCATTATGGTAGGCTTCAGGTCTCTCCTCCATCCTCCATCTTGTTATCATTTTTCAATATATAGTCTAAGGCTTGCAGAACCTGAACCAGTTCTGGGACCCGCTGGGCTGGGTTGGGTCCTGGTTCAATCTGGGAAACGCTCAGTCCCAATGTTTGGGGATTGGTCCCATAACTCAGTTCTATGTTGAGATTTGTTAATACATATAGACTATTAATCTAATTTCAATGGTTTCAATTTTAAACTCAATTTTGTAGTTTACACTCTAATCAAGTCATTGTTGACTATATTTCATTAGATTGGAGTCTCTAATGACTTCAGTATGAGATTATGGCGTAATTTTGTTATTTTTTTTTAAGTTTTATCCTTTTCTTTGGGGGAAAAAACTCATTTTTTTTAAAGAGTCTGTCCAGTTTGGTCTTGGAATCAGCTGAATCAAACGGGAGGGCTGGTGCCAACCAGGACCAGCCAGTTCTGCATACCATGTTTATAGGAATAGGAGCTAATTGGTTCTTTTGGGTGCCGTTTGGTAGAGTGAGGAATATGCTTAAGTCTTCCCAAATGAAGTTATCCCTATCCCTTATCCATGAATTGTTTGGTATGGCCCAGGGATAAGAAAAAGTTCCAACTCCATTCTCTGTTTGGTTGAAATGGGGATAGGGAGTGGGAATAAGCCACATAAAAAGAGCTCGTCACCCTTCTTAACCTGGGATTATAGGGATATCACTTATTCTGTATTTGGCTGGGTTAAGAGGCCGCATTTGGAAACGAGGTTGGAGAGATTTCGAGGTGCAAAATCTCTGACAACCCCACAATCATTGCCAAGTGTTCCGGGATGGCCTTGACTTCTATGTGCGCATCGCTTTCAAGAGAAGAGAGAGACAAAGAGAAGGAAATGCCGTGGCCGCTTTCGCCGAAGTGGCATGAGAGGGGCTTCCGGGAAATCGCCTACAAAATTGCCGGGGGAGTCGACGTGGTGGGTGGGCTAGTGATCGATTTTTTTTTTTATTTAAAAGGGGGTGCCACTTTCATGGGAGCAGCACGAGCGACGAGGTGAAAATATCGTCACCCGTACACTTCGCCCGCGAAGTCGGCTTCTGTAGATTCCGACTTCCGTGGAAGTCATTCCAAATGACGCCTTAGAAAAATGCAATGTGCCTTATCCATCCATCGCCCCTACCAAATTGATCTAAGTAGCCTTTTTATTTTTCTAAGTATGCTTCACTATATTTTGTGTTGTTCATATTAGTATAACCATAATTGTTTTTTACATATAAGGTGTAGATTTAGAAGAACACCATTGTTAGACTGAGGTTAGTGGGGAAAGGTTCCGAACTCGATCCCTATTCGTCTAATATACTTATAAGTGCACGAAAACCTGCACTGGCTATTCATATATCCCTCAGATGTGCAAACCTATAAATTTCCCTCCTTGTAAGGCTCATGAAAAAGAAATTTATATTGTTTTTTATAAGTTATTTTTTTCGTGTCCAACAAAGGCCTACGATGGGATAGTGCAATGTTATTAGGAAGGACTTGACCTTCTTGGGTTTAAGTACGAATATAGCACTTAATGGAAATCTTTGATAGAAAAGGATTCATGTAGCCGACCCCAATTAATGGGATAAGGCTCTGATGATGATGATGGACTTGGATTGTGGACATACGTAAACTTGCCTACCCTTGGATTTATTTGTAGTAGATGTTCTATGTCTGCAGGGACCTTTCCCACATGGATACATTAATAATTCATCTGTTCATATGAAAAATGGACATGACTCACTATTCTGAAATTAAAAACAACATACAATTATGTAACATGATACTGAACTCAAGAATAAGAAATATCCCAACATAACATAAAACTTACTTTACGTGTGCAAGAGTAGTATGACCGGTTCGGATTCTTGCTGCTATGTGAAATCCAAACTTGGTTTAGCACAGCACCACATTTACATGTAATTGGGTCATACTTGGGATGTTGGCTATCAACCATGGGGAAAGATTTTTACTGCCACACTGCATAAGAAGCAAGTCTAATAACAATATCCCGATGGTAACATATGTATGTTGGGTCATAATGATGGTAATGGGTTTAGAGGGACAAACATTTTATCAATGAGTACCATAGATGACATGCCATTACAAAACACTAGTCAACCTAGAACTAATCTCAAGGCACATTTGGTAGGGGTTGCCTGACAAGACCATCCTCCCACGCCTGCCAAGTGTAGTTTTTAGGGGCTGGTGAGTGAGACCTCCACCATGTACATAATGATACAAGTTTCCTTCCCAACATCACAGCCCAAGGGAACATAGAAAAACAGCAACGAACCTGTCAACTTATTTGCCATAACATGGCCGGTGACTGAGGCATGTTATATGTCAGCATGTTATCTAGTGATATTCACTACACTTAAATCAGTCCATAGTAGAAATTAACCAGTCATATGAACAGGTCGAAACAGTTCATATTTACAGCCCTGACACAGGTATGAAAATATCTGGGCATATGAACCTTGTGCACAAAACTCATATTTACAGACCCCTCACATGAACCATTAGTTGAAAAAATCAGGCATATGAACCTTGTGCATAGGGTTCATATTTACAACTCACCCAACTAAAATTCAAGAGATAGATTTTTAAATGATTATTGGGATCAGTTGAGTGGTAAGTATGAATTTCACACACACATGGAGAGGTGCACAACCGACCATCTAACCTAGAAATAATGCCTTGGGCATCATACAATGTGAACCCTTCCCATGTTTGTTATTCAATTATTTTTCCTTCCCATCATCACAGCCCACCTACCACCTGTATTATCACAACCTAACTATAAGCATAGATCACTTAAATCAGTCCATAGTAAACCAAATAGAACCGTAACTGTCTAACATGGTTTTTTTAAAATCAGTCCATAGTAAACCACAATAAGCATAGATTACCTAAATCGGTCCGTAGTAAACCAAAAAGAATCGTGACTGTCAGACACAGCCAAAAAGCATTATTACACCCCACCAATCTGTAAATCACATTGAAATAACCAAAGCATCCCATGAAGCAAGTTTAAAACCGTCCATAGTAAACCAAAAAAGTATGGTGAAGCATAGTTTAAATTAGTACACAGTTTAAATCACCCTGCACTTTGACCCAAAAACAAGCAAGTCATGTTCCGTGGCACAAAGAGGATGTTCACCAATGCTGCAACGTCACCACCAAACGTGGATATCTGTGGCATATGTTAAGGAAACATTTGTTGATTTAAAATATGCAGACAATATAAAGGGAAATAGTAACCATGACATTCTAACATTCTCATATGCCAAGTACAATGACACACCAATGTTCACATATAGTAGCAAACATCAATCATGAACAGGCACATATAAAACAAGAACATAAACAAGTTCAATCTCCGATTTCATTGTTTCCCTCTTGTTCTTCCATGGTCTTGCAACATAAACAGTCTCCTTAAAATATTGTAAAAGAAATTGGTAATTGAGTAGCTTTGTATTCAAGTGTCATGAAATACCCTCTTCTGGTGTGCCCAAAGACACGTGGCCATTTTGTTCCGAAACCTCTTCCCTCTAGCAGCCACATTGCGGGTCACATTATCTTCCTCCTGAACCTCTTCATCCCTGTCCAATGGCATGTCATACTCCCCATCACTGAAAAAGGAATCTAATCCTTGCTCCATTCTTATAAAATTGTGGAGTACACAACAGACCATTGCAATCTTCCCTTGTGTTTTATTGGGATAGTTTTCGTTGTTTTATTAGAATGGTGAATCGTGCTTTCAGCACACCGAGGTATGCTCAACCATATTGCGCAACTGAGCATGCTATGGTTGAACAAATCTTTTTTATCTCTGTTTGTACCTCACCGACTTCTCACATTATAGTACTCTGATAGATGATATTGTATGCCATGGTATGACGCTATGAAATAAGGAGTGTTGGTGTAGCTAGAATCTACCAAGAAATATTTTCCTTCGCCACGATTGTGTAAGTTTGTTAAGTATAAAAAATAACTTATACACTAATATGCAAAGTGTAGATGTTACTTTTGGGATTGTGAAACCCCCATTAGCAGTGCATTTAAGCACTTTCATATCAGTAGCAGATCCCTCCTATCCCATGGCCACATATGTAGACAGTTGGTCGAAGTCAACACATCCCATGACATTTTGGGATGTTTCACCCTTTTGATTACGATATCGAGGCTGGTCAGAATGGGACACTTTTGCAAAAATGACACCCATCAATTGCTTCCAGTGCAATCTAATAAGACAATACCAGAAAGTAGTAAATGCCAATTTATTTTGAATTAAAAAGTAGTCATTAGGAGATTCCATGATACCTTGAAGATGGGATAATATTGTGGATCTTTTCTTATCTTTAGGTGCACAGGCTAATCCTCGGATGGGTGCTTAATGTAATCATGTCGTATGGCTAAGACTGCCATTAGCACATTGTTAAAGTGGCTACTTATAGTCTCACCTGAGTGTTGAAACAACTCTCGGAGTAACCTATTCCTAATACCATGGCCAAATTTGTACACTTGTTCGCGGTTCATTCGTCTGTGGCTCTGTGTGAAGCTCCTCAAGGGTATGCAAAATTGCATAAATACCTTTAGATATTTACATTGATGCCCTTATGCCCCTTGTGGCTTGGACGATGATTGTTATGTAACGTCTTCATGCCGCTTGGATGTTAAAAGTTTGTAGCTCTCAGAAGTTACCAAAATACCCTTCCTCAGGCCGAGAAGATCCAAATTCTACAAGTTGTAGTTATAGCCTGCACTTTCATAAAATTGTGGCGTCAGTGCAGAATACCATATTGTACAATCGGTAATATGTCGACCACGGTGGCTATGCCTCTGTACCCCACGTCAATATGGAATGCCATATTGTATAGTCGACAGTATGTCGACCTCGGTGGCTTTGCCCCAGTAACCCGCGTCAGTGTGGTGTACCATATTGTAACATGGTAGAGGAAAAGGAGAACATTTGAAGCTGATTTGTACTTGTTCATGCTTGTTCGTGCAAGTGTTTTTGTGCACCTGTTTGTGCAAGTCCAATAAGGATATGAAATTACAAATATTCCCTTGAGTCTTCACACTTACGCCTTAATGGCATGGGTGATGCTCTATATGTAATGTCTGTGTGTCACTTGGACGGTGGCAACATGTGACTCTTAGAAGTTACGAAACATCCCTCTTTGTAGACCGGACATGTTTAAGTCTTGCGAATTATAGTTATACCCTACAATTATTTTTATTGTGGCTATGCTTGAAATATTTCATTTACATCCATCTATTTTTGTGGTCAATGTGGCAAATTACGTATTTGCCCCCATCGCTCAGAACATGTTTACTACATGTCTAAACCATCCAAAAATTGCTTCAGAACTTCCGAAGGTTAGGAACCACCTCAAAAATTATTTAGTCCACAACTTGTACCAAGTCCCCTGGCCTAGACCAAATTACGAAAATAGCCCAAACCAGAAATTACATTCATGACCCCTCCTAAGAAGGCCTATGGCTCTTGTCTATGCCTATATTCTCCACATTGTAGGGATTTGTCCCATTAATTATGGCCTATGATAAAACCCTAAATTTGCTAATTCTCTGGCGATGATTAACAACCTCTAGTGAGCCAATGCTAATGAACCAGCCCTAGCATCAGAACCTCTTGTAAAAGGTCGTACGACCTCTTAGACAGTCAATCAAGGGTGTTCGGACTTTATGCGGATGTAAATTAACACTGACTACGGTCAGTGATTACGGTCAGTGGGAAAAGGTCCTGAACTCGAACCTTATTCATTTGATATATTTATTTATAAGTGCACGAAACCCGCACTGGCTATTCATATAGCCCTCAGATGTGCAAACATATGAATTTCCCCTCTCATGAGGCTTATAAAAAGAAAGACATTTATATTGTTTTTTATAAGTTATTTTTTCTGTGTCCAACACTTGCGATCAATTGTGAGAGTTTTGGTAAATTTGTCTGCTCTCTGTTATTGATTCCTGATTTCTACATCTCTTGCAGATCATAAAGGACTGGGAAGAAAACAAGCCCTGGCTTCCAAAGTCTAGAATAGATGAGGTATAACTTTTATCCTGTTCATATATATTTGTCACCTGTTATGCACCAATTCTACACCAAATGTTTTATCATTTCATGAACAGGCAGCTAAGATGTGGTACATGCTTTCAGGTTCGTGATGATGCAGGCAAGGCCAGGATTTGGTTGGAAGAGAAGGAAGAAGAACAGAATAAGTAAGTGATACCTGCTCTTTTCTATGTCCTTGAGATAGCCTATATCTGAATTTATGTTAATTTATTTTGCATTTTTATGTTGTCTTTTGACTAAAGAAACTGAAAACAATTTTAACATACAGAAAAACCAATCCTACGAACAGGCAGGCCTCTTTTTTTACTTTGAAGGCATGCTACCAAGTCCTATTACAAACTCTGGAAAGTTACAATGTGAAAGTTGATTTTCTTTAATGACCAATGCTGAAATTCTAATCTGTTAAAGATTATCTGCATTAGCTTTATTGCTTTCAGACGTATTGACAGATGGATTAGTACATTTGGTATGGACCACCACACTACATGATATAAATTGTCACTGACATGATATCAATTTTGGATGTGTTTGCGTTCATGCTTATTTCATGAACCTTAGGGGAAGAATGGTCATTCTCATGGGGGAGATGTTGACGTCAACATGTCATCTTTATCTTTCTTTCATGCACAATTTTCTAGTTGTCTTGTGTTTACCAGGGCACTGTGGTCAATAGCATTTTGCTTTACAGTGTTGGATCTTGTTCTTAACAATCCTTTATGTATGCCTATACTTCTACATTCTTTCCCATTTTCAACTTTTCAGGAAAAAAAAACATGTTTTAGGAAAAGGCATTAGCAGTAGAAAGTAATGCTTTGAGCTTCTATTTCTTTTGATTTCAGTACTGTGCTCTGCTCTTTCTTCATATTGACACTTTCTCCTCTGAGTTTCATACTTGGAATGTAAAATATGGAAAAATTGTTTTTTCCTTAGGAATTCTGCCTCTAGCACACCAGCATTCACGTCATCAGAAGTGTATGAGAAAGTATTCAAGCTTCAGGACAAGGTAAGACACTTCATTTTGCATATGACCACTAAAATCCTCTCTGCATCACATTCATAGAGACATTTAGCCGCAGCTGTGCTTCACTATATAATAGGAGGATAAAATTTGTTCCATATGCACAGGTAGCAAGTGTCAACAAGATACCGAAGCCAAAACCGAAAGTGGAGATGCCGCCAAAGGAGGAATCAGAAAAGAAAGAGGAAAGCACTAACTCTTCGAACTCAACATCCGAAGAGACCACTTCTACCGACCAGCTTACAGAAGATCCTGCCAGTTCGCCTGAAGCCAACACACAAACTGAGGAACATGATGAGCTTTGAGTTTTTGTTGCTCTCGAGCACAGATGCGGCTACCATGTATAGCAGATGGCTGTACGCTTCTCTGGTTCCTGGTTCAGGGAAGAAAAAATGGTTTGGACTGCCAGAGGTAACTGGTACTTGGAACTGGGAGATGGAGGGATAGCCTTACACCAACAATTTTGATAGCCATGGAGTGTTGTTATATATGGAGATAGATCGATTTGTATTTTTCGTAAGTCATCTTATCATCATTCTTAAGATGTGGGCCTTCATGCCCCGAGAACAGGGGAGAGCTTCCACATGTTGACTGTTTTTGTCACTCCCCAGCGGCTTCAGATGGATAGTTGTAATCTAATATATACACTATATAACTGCTTATGAAAGTGAGGTTTAATCTTTAACCGAACAAGGCCGTCACATATGCTGATCAGTTGGTACATACTCGATGGATGGTTGTAGTCTAATCATACAGTATGACTGCTTTTGAAGTTGAGACATTTAATTGTTCCTTACCGATCAGGGTTCACATATGTTAATTATTTTTAGTATGGACTGGCTTTGTTATTGACCGTTACCCGGATACAGTCATGCACGGGATTATCTGCAGTTTGCATTGTAGTAGCTGGAGCCCGTCTATTCAGGACAACTGGAATTTTGTAGCCTCAGCCTGAAATATCGTATTTTGGTGAACTCGAGGCTATTCAATGAGGTCAATTTAGACAAACCCATCAGATGGGAACGGCATTGGTAGCTCTTGGTGGGTGAGTGTTTTCTTAAACTGCAGTATTTGGTATCATAGAGATGAATTGGCCGATTTTTGCTTAATCTATGTTCTATTTACATGGTCAGTAATGCGGCTAATCATGGAAAAGGGGAATGTATCTAGCAATTCCCTATCTGAACTGTAATTTAATGATAATACGTAGTTTCTACCTTTGACACTCGACCCTTTCAATTGTTCTCAGTCACGAAACGAGAGAGAGAGAGATTGTTGAAGTGAACAGAAGAAAATGTACCGGAGCTTCAATAGCACGCGAAAGCATAACAGAATACACCCAGTTGTTCTAAAAATTGGCTAAAGAAGTTCAAGTCAGAAGGAACATCCTTTTTAAGATTTTGAGTAGTAGCTATATGTTATAAAGATACATCACTTCAAAATGTCGAGTGAGGATGACATTTGCCATGCTCAAAGGATTACGGAAATGAATACACTGAGTTGCATGGCAAGTGGCGATATCTTGCTTTAACAAACGACATAACTTGCGATGAAAAAGGGACGACAATAGTTGTGTACAAACAAAGCTTTATTGATGTCATTTGGCTTGGGCCCAAATCTTTAACCATCGACTGAGCTTTATATGATTTCATGAGATGTTCAATTTGAGTCTGTGGTGGTGTTTTCCTCTTTGGGCCGGAGTCAAACGGGCCTTCACAAAGAGATGAAGAGAGACAGTCGCCGGTGCAGACTGTAGCATGCAAAAACCAGAATAGGATCATGGGGTCGGTGAAGAACCGGGAGGAACCTCCGATGCCTAAGTCAGATGACTGTAGAAAGGCTTGAAGAAGAAGAGTTCGCTGGTGTGTGCCTTGTGTGGAGTGTGTATATGGTTAGAGTTGCGTACCTTGAATGGGAATCACCTGTGCCTTTTATAGGCGAAGGTTCTGAAGAGGTTGGACGTGCCACCCTTTGATGACGTCGGAATGGGCACGTCGGTTGGCGTCCTTAGTGGGGAGTTACACAATGAGGCGCCCGTTGAGGGGCCCTGCGGTTAATGCTCCCCTTGATCGTGGGCGCGTGCGGTGCTGTCGTGGTAACCGCTGCTAGGAGGTGAAGGGGCTTCACTGCCCTTCCTGGCCGGGAGGTACCGAACAGGCAGCCTGCTTGGTGGCTGGTCTGTATGTTCGGTGTCCAGAGGCATTTCCCCTACAGGTGGGGTCGTAGTGTGCTTTGAGCAGGATCTGTTCGGTAGGCCTAGCCCGGACCGAACAGGCTGGGAGGTGCCCGGAGACCACCCTTGGGGGACTCTGGAATGCCTTGGGTCGCCATAACGTGTTCGGAAGCTGTCCGAAGACACGTGGCTTAAAGGCCGAAGTCCTGGCATCTGGATGGGTCGAAAATGGGCCGTACAAGGCCTTGATGGGCCCGCGGGCCCAGGAGGCTAGAAATAGCCACCACACTTGCCCCTCATGCTCTCATGCTGGCGTGAGGATCGCGGCACTTAAGTGCGGAGGTCTGCTCGGACGTCGCTCACATTAAATGCGATATTGACCTCGGCGGTGCGAACGGCGCTAGGGGGACGCCGTTTGACATTTCTCCTCGGGGCCGGCAATCCTCATGATGGCGGCGATGATGTGTCGAGTGGCGAAGCTTGCACCGTACATTCGAACGGGCCGTTGGAAGCAGGGGAAACACTGCTTCTGATTTTTCGAATTCCACGCCCCTTCTTCCTTATAAGGAAGAGGTGGGGTGAAGGCGGCTCACGCCCTCGAAAATCCTTTCTTCTCCACTCTTCATTGTCTCCGGAGTCTTCATCTTCTTCCCAGCGATCCCAGTAGTCTTCCTCTCCCGATGCCTCTCTGCTTACACCTGGAGATGTCACAGAAGGGAAAGGCCATGGCCGCTA
>CM024761.1:127598475-127654936 GCA_014218235.1 Colocasia esculenta
GTATTTCTTTTATAAATGTAATAATGTGAACTTTTGTTATTTACATTTGCTATATAGACTGTGGAATGTGTGGATGATGATGGAATGAGAATCACATTTTATTTCTGCTATATTTTCATTGTTATTCATATACATATCAACCTATTGTATAGTGTTGGGTTAATATCCCATTGTGACGGAGTTCTTTGTACCGACGTGGATTGGTATAATTGTACTGGTATGAGGAGCGTCGTTACAGCAACAATGCTGACTCAGCGGAACACAGGGCACCCACAACTCACCGACAGGTGAGGCAACATGCCCAAGCAACCATCGCACAACACAGCCAAGAGGAAGCCACACTAGGAAAACAAAAGAACGCCTTCCACAGACCCGCAGACAACAGGCCTGCACTGGTGAAGGCCACCCAAGCAAGCAGGCTCCCTTATACACACAGAAACACATGCAGCCGAAAGCACAGCCAACGACGAGCAAGAGCACCGAACCGGACTTTCCTGCAACCATCCTCCACACAGGGAAGGCCTCCGCCAGCATCATCAACAGCACCACCGGAATGAGCCAACCAGAGACCACACTCACCACGCACGCGACACTGCAACAGCAGCAACCCTCCTATAGCACCCACTCGAATCCTGCTGACAACAGCCCACCTGCAAAACATGATCAAGGCATAAGCCTAACACTAACACCTCACAGACGGTGCCAGCAACGCACTTGAACTATTTTCTGGGATTGTCATAGCCATTAACCTATTGTAAATCTCAAAAGACATGGCTCTGATACCAACTGTAACGACCCAAGAATCCGATACCCGGAACCCTCTAAGTACCCGACCCTGGACCGCCACCCACGGATCCGAAGACCCAGAAGGGTTAGAAATATGTCTAGTGAGATATACAACAAGTTACAATAGCTAAACAATATAAAGAAATACAACAATGAAAGAAAGAATATACACAATGTCCCAGATAATAATTCAAGTGCAGAAGGAAAAACTGACCATGGCTAACGTTGTTGACCACAAGCGGCACGACGTTGACTATCCAAACACGAGCACCGGCTCCCTCGAGCTCAAACCTGGAAGGAAGTAAGGGGGGGTGAGCTTCGCGAACGAAGCCCAGCAGGGAACCCAATCCCTCACTGGTTCGACAGCAGAAGCAAGAACAACACAACTAAACTAGGCAGGAAGAACAGTGGTACTAAAGTAAAAAAGCTAACTACACCAAGCAGAAGGGCGATGGTAACTCAAGTAACAAGACTACTAACTGAGCAGGTAATATAATAAAATAATAACACAAATGAGCAAGTTCTAAAATAAATAAACGGAAAGTACTCAAGTCCACAAGTACCGCCAACACGGTACAACAACGCATAGTCTCAACCTCGCTAAACGTGCTCCGAGCACGCCACAAACTGCACAAGCAGACGGTAAAACCCTCGTATGGACAACACACACTAGCCACAACCCAGCCTCTACTAGTCAGTGGTCAGGTGCGCCCACCGGCGTCTTACCGCTCGACCACGAGTCCAAGTCTCCCCTCCCATCGGAGTGAGACGCATAGACAAACACAGCCACAAGCCGTAGTCTGGCCGGACTACGGTCCCACGCCTGTCCTCCCAACATGGCTCCGGAACCGTGTAAGGTGAGATAGTGGGAATGGACTAGCTAGCCCGCACCGCGACACTCCAAACTCTGCGGGACCCGGACCAACTAAGTGAGCTCTACAAACAACTCAACACCGTTGTCCAACGCCGTTTTCCCCTTCGTCCGAAGAAACGCTCGACGGAGCACTCGTGGCTTGGAGACCACCCTCAATGGGCCCACGAGGACGGGGGGTCCCGGGAAACGGTAACAACCCCAAAAGCGCACCATGCACTGGGACAAGCCCTCAAGTGTCGCAACACTGGGCGAAGACTAGTAAGGCGCAGTGCTAGGACGTCAGCACAGGCGTCACGAGTATGAACAGAAACTCGATGAGGAAACAGATCCGCTAAAGTACCTGATTGATGGTCAACCAAGAAAAGCTAATATTACCACCGCGGACAGTCGGTCGGCCCTCGGAACTCACTCCACAGGTGTTAGAAACCCCAGCGTGACTGTCCGGGTCAAACGGTCAAACGGCCCCATCGGCCCGGTCGGAGCCGACCCAGGCGGGCCCAGAAACCAAGGAACCCGATACGATGACTCAAAAGATATATATATTACTACCCCAGATAGTCGGTCAACCCTCGAAACACCCCCGACGGGTGCCGGAAACCCTGCACGACTGCCCCCGGTTGACCAGTCAACAGGCACTATGGTCTACTCAGAGCCGACCCGGGTGGGCCCGACCACCACGTGGCTCGACAAAATGGCCACCAACCCTGGGCAAGCCCATCGGCACAGCCGGAGCGACAACACATGGAAAACGGCGCAAAAACGGCGCGAAAATGGCCCAAAACGGAGGTCAAATGGCCCTAAAAGGGTCTGCTGGCGCAATGCGCCGCAAGGGAACCATGGCCAGCGCCCTGGCGTAGTGCTCCAGGGGGTAGGGCACAGTGCGCCGCACAGATCCCAGCTGGATCTGGGTGCACTGGCCACCCTCCTTCTTCCTCCTGACGCCTCCTCTGCAACGCAGGGAGGTGAGGGGGAAAGAGGAGGGGGCGGCCGGGCGGCCAGCACCGGCGGTGGGGAGGGGCATGGCCCAAGAGGGAGAGAGAGAGAGAGAGAGAGAGAGAGAGAGAGAGAGAGAGAGAGAGAGAGAGAGAGACCTGGATAGAGGGGAGGGGGAGGGATGCTCGGCCAACACAGTGGGGGGGGGAGGCTCCAGCCGACGCCGGAGAGGGTGGAGGGAACCTACTTCGGCTGTAGGACCCACCAGCGGCGACTCCCTGGGGCCGCCTCCTCCAACGCCGAAAGGGGGCAGAGGCGACACGGTGGAGACAGCAGCAGCGCGGTGGCGAGGGGAAGAAGGCGACGGCGACACGGCAGGAGCAGCAGCGACGTGAGGAAGCAGGCGGCGGCGACTCCAACTTCCTCCTCCACGGAGAGGTGCACAGATGAGAGAGAAAGAGAGCGAGCAGGGAGAGAAAATGCGAGAGAGAGAGAGAGAGAAAGTGCGTGCGAGAGAGAGCGAACATGAGAGAGAGAGTGAGAGAGAATGGGGAGGGAAGAAGAGGGTCGGGAGAGGGAGAGGGTGAAGTGGAGGAGGGCCTGACCCCCTTATCGGAAATGGCCAGGCGGCCTTTTTCCGAAGCCCACTACACATGATGTGCATGGGGAAGGGGGGACCATCTCCCCCTCCCCTCCCGGTCCTCACATCCGACACCTTGGCCTACAGAGCGTTTGCCGACAGTTTTGCCAACAGATACTTTCAGTCAGAAATCATGTATGCCGATGTTGTTTCCGACAGAAACTATCTATCGAAAAATTTGTCGGAAATAATCTTTTATTGTTTTTTTTAAATACAATTAAATAACAACGATAAATTGAAAAACCAACTAAAATAATATAAAATAATATTCATAGGAACATCCACAATAAATAACAATTAACATAAAATCATCAATCACAACAAATATGGAACATCCACAATAATAACAAATAAAAAAACAAGAAAGATCTGCTAGATCGTCCTCTCTCCCCGCCTCATGATTGTCAAGTGGTGGAGGATCCTATATTATAAAAATAAATATGAAAAATATAAATAAAAACAATATACACACATTATTTTTCAAAATTTAAATTCAGAATATATGAATATTCACTAAGTGTAATTAGAAAATATTTCTGATCTTTTACACATTGATTTTTTTTAAGATTAGTGGTTTGAGCGTCAAATCCAAACCAAGAATCCGATTAGGATTCCACCAGTTCCCACATGTCACTTTCACCACTTAGTCGTGTCTGTTGAGCAACTATTCCTATCTATTTTTCTAAACAGTTAATTATGATATTTTTGCTATGACAAAAACTTTTAATATATATTGATTTAAACATTATGTTTTTACTATGACAAAACCTTTTAAGACTGTGTATATGACAAATCTTCTAAATAATTGATCAAACTATACACCAAAGTATTTTGTTATACTGTATAAACATTTGTCAAAAGTTCATGCTTACACAGAACCTAAGTATCAACATAAAGAAATTTCTCTAAGTCCACTGCATATCTAACTATGTTTGATCAGCGACTGTCGACAAATGTTCATCGACTGTCGACAGGTACTGCAGCACATGTGTCTTCCAGAACTGTATTTTTTATTCAGGGGCTGGGCTGTCTGTTTGCCTGTCGACAGCTGCTGGTTTCCTCATTTTTTTTTTCTAAGTCCACATCAACTCTGCTTGTACAACATCGATTTCATTTAAACATCGATTTTATCTCAACATAGATTTCACTTGAACATCAACTCTACTTGTACAACAAATTCAAACATCGATTTTATTTCAACAAAGATTTCACTTGAACATCAACTCTGCCCCCGTCGTTTCTCTGGAAGTACCAACCCAGATGAGGCAGAGAATTGGGTCAAGGAGATCACGAGAATTTTTAAAGCTATTAGGTGCCCAGAGGAGGACAAAATTTGTTTAGCTACATTTCAATTGGATAGAGATGCTAGAGCCTGGTGGGAAACCATGGAAACTAGAGTAGGAGATGCTGATCAACTGTCTTAGGAGGAGTTTGTGAGTTATTCAACGAGTAGTATTCTCTGAGGTAGTCTAAGAAAAGAAGGTAATGGAGTTTATTAGCTTGAACATGAGGATTATTAGCGGCTGAGTATGAAGCACAATTCCTCTGTTATCAAGATATGCCCCTCACATGATCGCCACTGAAAAGCTAAAAGCCAAGAGGTTCCTAAATGGCTTACGCCCAACCTTTATCCCTCAGTGGCATCTCATTGATTACCACTTATTCCGAGATGGTTAAGAGGGCTTTAGCTCTTGAAGTCGCCACTGAAATTATGGAGAAAGTTCGGGAAAGGCTAGTGGAAGCTATATTGTTGGGGAACGTAAAAGGAAGTTTGTAGGGAAATGCAACTAGGACTCAATAATCAACCAAGAAGGCAGGAAGGGTTGTAACTAAAGTTAAGGACGTTTGTCATTATTGCCACCTCCTGGGCATAAAGAAGAGAATTGCTGGAAGATGCTAGGAGCTTGTCTGCATTGTGGCAGTGATCAAACATGACTCTCCAACTGCCCCGTCTTGCCTAAGGTATCCTCTTCACAGAATCCCAGACCTAGGCAAGGATGATTGCAAGCTATTCAAGGAGTGGAATCCGAATCGCTAGAGGAAGGTGGGCTTATGGAAGGTACAATTTCTGTGAACTCAAAACCTGCCTATGCTTTCTTTGATTCAGGAGCATCACATTCTTCTGTTAGTCAAGTATTTGCCAAATCTTTTGGAGAACTTCCAATTCCACTGCCAGAAAAATTGGAGGTTGCTATGCCTCTTAGTAACATAAAAGAACTTAGTTGCTACTACCCCACTAGTTCAATAGTAATGAAGGACATAACTTTCCTGGAGATTGATATGTTTGGATATATGGGACTATGATGAATCCTTGGGGCTTATTGGCTATCCAAACATCATGTTGGAGTGGATTTCCATTCTAGACAAATAACATTTAAGAATAAGGAAATCACATTAGTAAATTTTAAGAATCCTCGTGCACCAAGGATACCACTCATATCCGCAGTGAAAGCATGCAAGCTGGTGAAAAATGGATGTCAAGGTTACTTAGAATTAGTAATAATAATAAATCAGAATGTCTCAGGTTAGAACATGTTCCCATAGTTCGAGATTTTCCTGATATATTTCTGGAAGAATTGTTTGGTTTACCTCCTAGTAGGGAAGTAAACTTCACCATTGAATTAAGTTTTGGAGCTACATCAATCTCTCGAGCACCATATAGAATGTTCGTAGAAGAATTGAAGGAGTGAAAAGGCAACTCATGGAATGGCTTGATCAAGGGTTTATCAGACCCAGTACATCTTCATGGGGTGCTCCAGTTTTATTTGTGAAGAAGAAGGATAGAACCTTATGGCTATGTATCAATTATCGACAACTGAATCAGCTCACAATTAAGAATAAATATCAACTTCCTAGAATTAATGATTTATTTAATCAATTGTGAGGAGCTCAATATTTTTCAAAAATTGATCTCAGATCTGGATATCATCAGTTAACAATTCAGGATGAAGATATCCACAAGACGGCTTTCCGTAGCAGGTATGGGCATTATGAATTTATTGTGATGCCATTCGGATAGCTAATGCCCCTGTTGCATTCATGTGACCAATGAACATCGATTTCATTCAAACATCAATTTTATCTCAACATCGATTACGTTTAAACATCAACTCTCTTTGAATATTGATTACGTTTAAACATCAACTCTCTTTGGAACATCGATTACGTTTAAACATCAACTCTCTTTTAAACATCGATTATGCATCAACATCGATTACACTTATACATGGATTATGTTCACATCGACTTCATTTCAACATCGATTACAGTCATTCAAATATTGATTACCAGGTAAAGTCGACCTCTTGTGAATCCTCCAAAAACGGGTTCACTGGATGGATGCTAGTGTCAACCTCATCTCCAAATAGAGTCGACACTACTGACATTTGCTCTTCAGAAACTTGTTGGGCAGCCTTTAAGAGTCGACCTATCTGTCAACTGGAGTCGACCTGTCTGTGACCTTTTCTTCAGGAGTTTGCTGGACAGACCATGAGAGTCGACCTATCTATTAACTAGAGTCGACCTACTTTACAAAAACTCTGTAAACCTGTACAAATGAAGAGTAGACCATCAAAACATGTCATAAATAGTAGGATATGAGATATTAAGTATCAAGAATATGTTGCTTGAGCATTATTGTAATATATCAATATGTTCAATATGTCATCATCAAAATCAAAGTAGAGTGATGTTCATTAGTCATCATTGAAAGATCATCATTAAGAAGTTCCAATACACACTCAACACAACACCATGCCTGGCCTCTCTAGGTGGATCCGGGGCCACAAAGAGCGAGGCAGTGAGAAGAAGGACTGGCTAGCCTGTACCGGGTAGAACTCCGGCCATCCTCAGTGTCCCAGACCAACCAAGAGAGCTCTACAAATGACTCGACGCCGCTGTCCTAACCACCGTTTTCCCCTCTACTCCAGAGTCTGTGACTCGAGTACGCTCGTCGCCCCGAATGCTCCCTCTAAGGCGCATGAGGATGGGGGTCCCAGGTAAATAGTAACAACCTCTCTCACGAGACAAGCCCTCAGGTGTCGAGAACTGGGCGAACGAATAGTGTAGGACCATACTAGGAAACTAGCACTGGTGCCACGGGTACAGAAAGAACCGAAAATGGCAAAGACTCCACGAAAAATGGAACTCCGTAAGAATTACCTATCTCTGATTCTGTCGCGACACCACAGGCCGTTGCGACACTATCGCGATGCCAAGGATGGTCGCGACCATGTCGCGACGGCTCAAGGCATCGCAATGATGTCGCGGAGGCCGCGCGATCGTGACATCATCGCGACCCCTATACCGGTCGTGATCTTAGCCGAGGGGCATCCCGGTACAGTCCTCCCAAGGACCGCCCCAAACCTGGTACAAACACATTCAACAGGGGGAGGGGAGCAAGGGAAACATGTAGGAAAGCTTGTAAACCACCAAACCACCCTCAAACTCCACTAATCATGCATCACAAGGAAATCTACGCTCGGAGGAAACCTTACTCACCACGAGCATGGATCTCACACACCCCACAACTCCAAAACCACGGAGAACACAAGGAATCTCAAGGGGAAGGGGAGCATGCTAGAACGAGAGGGAAAGAGGGGTCCCTACCTCAAGGAGTAGAGCCGACCCGTTGGGGCCTTCACGTCGGAATGGCCACTCCTCCTCGCTCCTAGCACCACACGGACGCCACCTACACGAATGGGGCATCACCTCCTCACCATGAATGCCCAAGAATCGCCGGAGAAGCAAAGGGGCTCAGAGGGAAAGAAGAAGGGAGAAGAAGAAGAAAGGAAAGGGTGAAAGGGGGAAATGGGCGCCGACCTCAGTTTTGACCGACGGGCCCAAAGACGCGATGGTCGGGCCGGAGCGACAGTGAGCATGTCGCGACGCCTACAAGCGTCGTGACATGTCATGACTGCCCTGCCCAGTGCGACACCAAAGTGGTCAAACCTCAAAGACCGGGAAAACTAGAACACAACATACTGCCAGGTCGCGTCAACGCTGTACGCACCTGAAACCCGACAAGGCCATTCTGACAGAAAGGACAGCAGTCAGAACGGTCAGAAAAAGTAGTCGTGTCACCTCCAGATGCTGCGACAAGAACCCGATGCCCACCCCCGTCGCGACCAGAACACGACGGCTAGGTGTGCTACGACCAAAACCATGTTGCGACCGGCTCCTCTGGCGCGACAATGTCGCGACCCTGAGGACAGGGCTAAGGGCCCGAGAGGACCGAGTCTCACATTCTACCCCCCTTAAACAGATTTCGTCCTCGAAATCAGAAGAAACTCAGTTTCAACAGGAAATAGTGCAAGGAAAACAACATACCGATCAATCAAACAAATAAGGTAACTGCTCTCTCATCTCATCGTCGCGCTCCCACATGGCCTTGCCACTAACGCGGTTCTCCCAAACAACCTTAACCAGTGGAATCTACCTCCTACGCAATTGTTGTACTCTGCAGTCCACAACTCTAACTGGTGCTCTGGTACTGACAAATTCGGTGCAACCTCTAACTGCGAGTAATCTAACATGTGCGATGGATCTGCAACGTACCTTCTGAGCTATGAAACGTGAAAAAACCTCATGCACACCTGCTAACTCTGCTGGAAGACGCAACCATACGCAACCTCGCCGATCCTCTCTGTAATCGGAAAAGGCCCAATATACCTCGAACTGAGCTTTCCCTTCTTTCCAAACCTCATAACCCTTGGTCGGTGAAACCCGTAAGAACACCAGGTCACCCACGCTGAAGTGCAAAGCCTCCTGCGGACATCTGCATAGCTCTTCTGCTTGCTCTGTGCTACCTAAAGCCTTTGGCTGACTAAACTGACTGTGTCTGCACACTGATGTACCATCTCTGATCCCAAAGCTGCCTCTCACCCACTTTCTAACCAGTGAAGTGGTGTCCTGCACGACTGACCATACAAAGCCTCGTATGGTGCCATCCCAGTGCTCGAGTGATAACTATGTTGTATGCAAACTCTACCATCGGAAGGTGGGACTCCCAAGTGCCACCCCATCCAAGCAACAAGCTCTCAACATATCCTACAAAGTCTATATAGTCCTCTCTGACTGACCATCTGACTGTGGGTGAACTACAAAAAAAAGGACCTATAACTTCGCGTAATAACTATAGGTATATACCCAAAATCCGAAGGTAAAACCCTTTACCTACAGAAAGTGCTACGGTTTGAATTCGACACGCATGCGCGCGTGACTAAAGCCTATGCCACATAAAAATAATCGTAGCTATATATTGGATTATTCATATGAATATTACCGTAGGTAAAAATTCCTAAAAGCATAAGTAAAAATTCCTAAAAAGCATAGGTATTGCCACCAATACTGATGGTTTTATAACCATAGTAATACCTTTTTGAGATGATGATAAATAAATGTAAGTGTAGAAGTCATTTATACTGATGGTTGATAAGCGTAGTAAGACCTTTTTGAGATGATGAAAATAAATGTAAGTGTAGAGTCATTTATACTGATGGTTTGATAAGCTTAGTAATACCTTTTTGAGATGATGATAAATAAATGTATGTAATGATGTTTAGTCATGACCATTATAAACCGTAGGTGTACAACTTTTTTTTTTTTTTAAATATAACTATTCATACCTATCCATACCTGATCATTCGTTTCCATACCTAGATCATATGTAAACAGGTAGAATTTATTCTACAAACATGCATGCTATACACATACATATTAATATTCTTTATAATACAACTATATCCCATAACTAAAATAAAATTCATATCCACATATCCACTCATCTACATCACATAAGCAAAATAACATTCACATCCACATGTCCACTCAAATATCCACATAAATATCCACTCTCATATCCATGCATATCCACACTCACATCCATGCATGTACACTCATATTCACATTCACATATATAACAGACAAAACACATTCAAAATATGCTATGCATATTGGAAACAAACAAATGCTTGTTGAAAAATATCCACCTTTTGTTTAAACAGTTCAACATCGGTCAATTTTAGGGATGAAATAATCATGACATATGTTAGGAAGAAGAAAATGATAATCTGAATGAAGAACTTGGGGTTTTTCTTCATTCTTGGAGAAGTCATGGATCTGCAAAGCAAAATTTCTAGTTAGATGAGGGGAAAAACAAAGACAGAGATGAACAACTTACATCGAATTTAAGTGCAAAATCTCCCAGTAATCCTAAACGTTCCAAAGAGAAGTCCTCACAGCATCTAAGTGTTGTAATTGCTTCCAAAATCTAAAAAATGGAAAAACAATAGTGAAATATGGTAAGTCTCAAGCACCCCTCATCTAAAGGTTGTGCATGGCATATACCAAGAAATTGGACATAATACAGTTGCTACCACATTCTTCTTTTAGCTGACTAGCCAACATTAGAGACTCGAGTCGATGCATCATACCCAGAATAAGTAAATATTTCCATGAGAACAATAAAAACATTGTCACACATATGATAATCCATTTGCAGGTTATACAATTAGGAAAGGATCCTACATGTTCAGATTCCAAGTATAAGATAACTGCACTTTTGAACATAGTTTGAAATGACATTGTAAGACTAAAGTGGATAGTGATAATCCAAGTTATACAGCCATAGATTCACACCGTTTAAATTTTTATTGGTCTGGTTAATTTTTATTTTCCTTGTCATGTGTTGTAACTGGGCAGTTGCAACAGAATGTTAAGGAAGGTATTAGCATCTCAGTAAATGATATCTCAAATGGACAGTAACATATCTATGCATCTTTGCTTGTGTTTATCGTGTTAAATGATTAATAAAAATGTGGAGCACATACTCTAGATTTCAAACTATGGGAAGCCTCATATTGCATTTATCCTGAAAATTTTGGTGGAGATAACTACCCAGATATATTACACTGGCTTACGAGGTGAAGCTACTCAGGTATTCGTCGATGTAAGAAGTCACTCGGATTCCATGCATGCTTTATAAGTGTGACTCACATTAGTTTTGTATACCTTTGGACTTTAAAGTTTGAAGAGAGCTTTTGTGGCAACAAGTACTGTTTATGAAGTCATGCCCAATCCATCCAACCTCGAGCAAGTTTGTGTTTTATCTTTCTCTCCCATTTGTCCATTTCTATATTAATATACCAAGCTAGTGTCAGAACCCCTTTTAATTGATTGCTGCAAGTCTGGGGTCAAGGTTGTGGTCTTTGGCTGGTATGCTGGCCGTGACATTTTTTTAGTTGGAAACAACCTATTATATTGTTATTCTTTATAAATTTCTTATAAATCTGTTGCCAAGGAAAATAAAAGTCACAGACTAAGAGGATAGTATTCATGAATGTTATTGCAGGAGGGAAAAAGAAATAATTGCCTTAAAAGTACAGAGGTGTATTATTTTGTTCAACCCCAGAAATCCAAACTGAACCAATCAATTTGGTCTGCTTTAGTTTGTGAAGAACCTTCTTTGGTTCACTTTGGTTTCATACTCTGTTGAAACTGAATGAAAATGACAAACAGAATCAAATTTAATATGCATATACATTATCAACTAATTTTTATGTTATTCCTCCTTTAATAAGTTCCACACTCACCTCACTCAAAAGGATCAGCTGGCAGCTAGCATAATGGGCTTTTTATTTTGTGTAAACCTCAATCTTATAAAGCAGAAAGAATGTCTTAGCTTTCAAATATGGGACTAGCATCCCATGCTTCCCCAACTCTCGCGCAGCCTCTATCTGCGATGAAGTTGTGAGACCAAATAGTTAAACTTGGAAAACATATATATGATACCGGATTGTTATCTCCTACTCATTCTTATCAGATATTGAGTACAAGCAGGCGTAGTACTTCAGATCGAAGGCCCTATAGATGTTGCAAATTTTCACGAAAAAGTTATTCTTATCCACCTTGAGCCAGTTATGTGAGTACTTTCCCATTTCACAACATTAAACTCAACAAAACCCGATCACTTACAGTGATTTTGTCTCGAAGACAGGAAATCCAACCTCAAGTTTATTTTTGCTGATATCTGCGCCAGCAAGCAAACAAAACAATTCTTTTCACAAAGTTCAGGTTCAGGGAAACCTGCTAGAGAATCAGAGAAATTGAAAAAAAAACTCGCTACACTATGATAGGAAAACTGCATGGCATCTTGCAGATTCAGGTTGAAATCAGTATGTCAATAAGATTTGAGGGATTTATTTTATGTCTTATTTAATTATTTTAGGAGAAGAAAATTGAAAAGAATATTGATCAACCTGAATCGATCAGCTAGAATTGGTCCTAAATCTGATGGCCTTTAAGCCAACTATCTGATCCTAAGCTTGGCCAAAGCCCAATTCCAAGGCTCACTACAATTATGCAATCCTTCCCATAATTTGACATATCAATCTCATCATTTTTGACTATCAATTGGTGTCAGCAATATTGCCAATGACTTTGACATTTCCAAAATATATTCCTTGGGCAGAGCACAGGGGGCCTGGGGGCTGGATGTCGCAGCGCCCATTGGTGGGTTGGAGCTGGTGCACAAGTGCGGGGATGACGGTGGGGCACCAAACAGTTGATTTTTTTTTATATGCCTGCAGAAGATTTACAAACTTCAAAAACTTGCAACAAAAGATGAAAAAAGAATAGGGATAGTTGCAAAAATAATGACATTACATGCATAATTGGGAGAATGCCACTCTTAGATACATATCCATTAATATTATCCTACCATGCAAACGTATTTGCAGAGATACGCCTCTAGTCACCTGTAGTAATTGTCATTCAATAAATGTAACCAACTCAATTTAAAACCTAACCGGCATTAAAAAAATGTTCTTAATTTCTGGAGTACTTAGTGTAAAATTACCCCTACTGTGAAACAAAGACATGCAAAACTGTCCCCATTATGCATTCATTTTAATTAATGTGCATATAACACTAGCATTTCCAATTAAGCATATAGAAGGGTTACTTTTGTAATGTAAAAAAAAATAAAACAGACTCACAAGGTAGTCAAGGAGGACAAGCTCTCCATGGAGGGTGGCAGTTGGCTGCTCAAACTATTGAAAGAAAGATCCCTAGTGTGAAAAAGATGTTAGCATGTCATTAAATAGATGAAGGTCCATGGCTTGAAAAGAAAATGTGAATTTGTGTCCCAATGATCCTAAGAAAAGCCTTTGACATTTACTACCAAGTAAGACTTACAAATTATGAGACCTGTCAGGGACTGGAAAGCATCAGGCAAAGCTCCAATTAACATGTTGTTGTTAAGTGACCTTGTGAGAAGAAAATGCAAACTGAGTTAGGTTGATAAAAAGCCATAGAGATAATCACAAACCAGTTAGGACAAAAAACAATAAGCATACGACCAAACTAGTGAGATTATATAAAAAAAAAATTGAGCATGTATAAGTATAACTAGATTATAGAGCTGATTATGAAAGAGAAGAGATGAAAATACTGAGATTATATAAAAAATTCCAATATGATATTTCTAAAATCTGAAGAAAAGTGTCATTATTGAGAATATTTGACTGGTATAATTCTCCAAACTTAGTTGAAGTTACAAATTATTTTACAGTAGATTGCAATCCTTAACAACTTTCAAAATAAAAGAAATCCTTATATGTGAAAATTTTAAATGTGAACCTTCACCAATGATGCCATGTAATCATGCCCAAGGATCTGAGTCCACACTAGCTTAAAATAAGACCCCAAAACTGTTAAACCATAAGTCCCTTCATTTCATGATTCAAGAGCAGTAGGGCAATAAATAACTTCTTCCTGAGACCAGATAGTCTTTCAGAGAATGCAGGAACATAAAACCAAGATTGCTAAGAAGTGGATTTCTTTCTCCCATGCAATATCCAACTAACGTTTATGTGGACATTCAACAACACTTTGATGAGGACATTACCACTGGGAATCCAATAAAAGTTTCAGAATCATAAGCCTTTTGGAAAATGTCCATAAAAATCTGAAAGGTCCTGGATAACAGTGAGAACAAACTTAATGTTGAATCATAAAGGGGAAGAGCTCCCAGACATAAATAAAAATGAAAATAGAGTTGCCCCATCCTCCCTCACATGATAAATGCAATTTTCTCTGCAGTCATCTCAGCAGCTGTCTGGGCTAGCTACTCTACAAATGCATACTTGTGTTAACAGGGAAACAAGAGATTTGGCCATTATCCACCTCCTGTTTGTGATAGAATAATGTCACTGTAACCATGTCTGATCAAGCAAACTTTCATCCAAGCCAGTGAAACAGGATACTGGAGCTTCTTCACCCTAATTACAAGATACATAAGAAATCAGCATCCTTGATCCATGTGCTTGCTAAAAATTCAAGTCAACTAACCCACAACATAATTGAATGTATAAATAATCTAGCATTCATTCTGCTCATGACTTAAAATGAATAACCAAAGAAAAACTAATGGAGTCTCTTACCATCACAAGAAAGGAATACATGTTCCTCTAAATTGACCTCCTCAACCTGACAAAGAATAAGAGAGGATGCATACTGTTTCAGAATTGCAACCTCTATTCATTGGTTAAACTCAATGATGAAACAACCCTCTCAATATCCAAGCAACATCACACAATCAACACAACTACAGTTGGCAGGAAAGAAACAAACAATGAAAAAATCTTTGTTTAGACCAATCTAAATACTCAACCATAAAAGAGATGATTTTTTCCTCTCAGGACAACAAAGCATCCAGGACCTGGAATAAAGGGCAACAAAGCTGGAAGAGAAAAGCCTAGATGGCGTATACATCCCATTAACAAATAGAAAACCCAACCATACTCATACAAGGATCATGCATCATGGGAAAAATGTAGTTGAGATTTTATTTTCATATATACTAGAAATATTTTTCAATTGCATGGAAAAATATTACTCCACCTCCTCCATGGGAAAATGTTTCTCACATGCAACATATGGTGTCATTTTCATAAGTTTTCTTTAAAATTATAAATATGTAGTCTTACTTCACTATAAATTATTTCACAAAACTTACTTTTTTTATAAAACTTTCTTGCAATTTTTTCTTCAAAAAATATAAATAAATTCAGGATACACCCCTCCCCAAAAAGTAGATTTAATTATGTTTCACTTTATATGGCATTCTTGACATACTACCTAGTCACGCTCTAATATCCATTTTTGGGCACACTATACCACATCCATCCATAATTAATAAACAAAACTTAGTGCGCTTATTATGTTATGAGGGGCTCTCATTAGTCATTTGAGGGCTCTCATTAGTCATTTGATAGATAGACATAAGTACAATAAGTACATTTGCACCATAAGATAATATCAAGTACTCTGAAAAAGTATGAATGAATATTATACCTTAGAACCAATATTGTAGAGAGGGACATAGATGCAATCAATGAAATGCATTGTGACATCATCAAAATTGGTAATAGGCCTAGAAAAATAACAAGCATGATGTCTCTTCTCTCTCAGTCCATTGTATCCTAATGACTAGTTGTACCCATCAGAACTGACACAGGCACATAGGATTGAGAAGGGAAGTTTGGACCTTCCTGTTGTCCTCAAATATGTAAGGGAATGTATTCGTTTCTCCATAAAGGATTGTATTCACCAAACTGGGATCATAAATCTTCACAACAGCCTTTATTCCCTCGGCCACCAATATCAAAAGAAGACGACAGAACCAGGTATGATAGAGCAAGAAAAGAAACCGGCCTACTCAACATGCGAACTACCAGAGAAGGAAAAAGCGGGCCAACATTTGGAAGGAGCGCTTGCTGGTTTAGAGTTCAGAATCTAGGCACCACGAATCCCCTCATTGGGTGAGGATTCGCGCTGGGATCACGATCCCCCTTCTTCTGGGAATGCAAACACTTCATTTACAGATTGAACAGAGGACGAGGAGGGAGGACAGGGCAGGAATGAGGGGGATAACAGAGGACGCACACCAAATGGCGTGGACCAGTGAGGAAGCCTGGAGACAGCATGCAGCGGAGAGGCAACGCCGGCGAGAGGCGAAGATGCGGCGGCGACGAGCAGCGCAGTGGCAGATCCCCCACCCCCACTGGTCACGGCCCCTCCGCCCCTCCGTCCCTCCCTCCCCACCTGTAGTATGAATTTTAGGGTTAAGCAAGATTTGGGGGTTACTGGGAGGGCGGGGTCGCCGGTGGCAGATGATAAAAAAGGGGGGAACGAACAATTATGCCGACTCCCTCCTCGCTTCCCTCTCCGGTGCCGTGGGCGGACCCGCTGGCGGCATCCCCATCGTCGATCGCGACTCTGACCTCTTCTCCATCCTTCTCTCCCTCCCTCCTCATCAGAAGTCTCCCCTCCAAATTTGACGCCTTCGACTCCAGGACCTCGTCTCTGAGGCCACTTCCTCTCTGATGGGTCTCGCTTCAACCCGTTTGGCCTCCAGAAGGCCGTCGTCTCCTACTCAATGGCTGTGATGCCCTCTCGGTTGTTGCCACCACACCCTTCAGCTCCTTTCACGTCGCCCACGGCTGCAAGATCACCTCCTTCGACTGGTCCCTCTGGCGCAAGTCCACGGTGCTCTCCACAGTGGGCTTGGAGACAATGGCGAAAGGGGGTACTCCCACACAAGGGAAACCACCTAAATCCAACTTTTTTCATTTCCCGCGTATTGGCGCCACAACTAAAACCTAAACCTACGGTTTCTTTTTTTTTTAATTTTATTATATTGATCAATACATATATACTTTAAATTTTCCATAAGTGCACCACAACTTTTTCTTACATTTATTGATAAACCGTGGCAAAAATAATCACTTTTACATGTTGTTGTTAAAATTATAATTATATGTATGGATATACATACGACTAAAATAACCATATGTGTAACCTTACAGAGGATGCTAAAATCGTATGTAATTCTTGTTTGTACTTATGTATTACCGTAGGTAAAATCTATGGGTATAGACCAAATTTGTTGTAGACGCTGAATTCAATCTCAACTCTGCCAAGGGGTCTCTGCAAACTGCGTCAAAACCCTGAAGTGAACCTCGGATCTTTGTCGGAAACAATGGAAACTAGGGTCCCGTCCAACGAAACAACTCAGTCCACATACAATCTGGCAAGCCTATCCACTGACCAAGACATCCTGACGGGAAGGAAGTGCGCTGACTTGGTCAACCTGTCCACAATCACCCAAACACCATCATGCTTCTATGGAGAACGGGGCAAACCAACTACAAATCCATGGTGATGTCGTCCCATTTCCACTCGGGATGGGCAACGGCTGTAGCTCACCACCAAGATACCGATACTCAGCCTTCACCTGCTAAAAGGTAAGACAACGAGCGACAACTCTGCTACACCCCTCTTCATCCCTGGCCACCAGAAGAACATCTTCAAGTTATGATACATCCCGGAACCAGGATGAACAGCATACCTCGACCGGTGTGCCTCTGACAACAGCGCCTACCGCACATAACAAGGGATGTACAATCTGCCTCTGAACCTGACCTCACTGTCCTCGTCCAGCTCAACATCTGGTATCTACAAAATATCTGCTAACTCTGAATCTGCCTGCTGTGCCTCCAGCACCTGACGGTACACTAAAGGACGAACTAACAAACTGATCCTCACTGCACGATCTCTGTACCTCGAAGGGCAAAAAACTCCCTGAGACAAGTCCTCAAACAATCTCCACTCTCTGACCATCAACGAACTCAAGAGGATTCGCCTGCTCAAAGCATCCACCATGACGTTAGCCTTTCCCGGGTAATAGGAGAGGGTAAGGTCGTAGTCCTTCAAGTACTCTATCCATCTGTGCTGCCTCAAGTTCAAATCCTTTTGAGTGAAGATGTACTGCAAACTCTGATGGTCGGTGAAGATCTCAAATGCCTCTCCATACAAATAGTGCCTCCACAACTTTAGAGTGAACACCATAGCTGCCAACTCTAAGTCGTGAGTAGGGTAGTTCTCCTCATGCTTCTTCAATTGTCGAGAAGCATAGGCAACGACCCCACCATGCTGCATCAGCACTGCACCCAAACCTGACCTTGAAGCATCTGTGTAAACCACAAAACATCCGCTCCCTGATGCAAGACCAACACTGGCGCTGAAGTCATCCTCCTCTTTAGCTCCTGAAAACTCTGCTCACAGTCCTCTATCCAAACAAATCTAGTCTCAAGTCTCGTCAATCTGGTCACAACTCTGCAATCCTGGAAAAATCCTGGATAAATCACCTGTAATAACCTGCCAAACCCAGAAAGTTGCGAACCTCTGATACTGAAGTGGGCTGCTCCCAAGACAACACTGCCTCAACCTTGGCAGGATCCACTGCCACACCAGAACTTGAGATCACGTGTCCGAGAAAGTGCACCTCCCTCAGCCAAAATTCTCATTTGTCGAACTTGGCATAAAGTTGGTGACCCCGCAACGTCTCTAACATGATCCTTAGATGCACCTCGTGCTCCTCCTCAGAAGCCGAGTAACCCAAATGTCATCTACAAAGATGACCACAAACCTATCTAGGTATTCACTGAACACTGTGTGCATTAAATTCATAAAAGTTGTTGGTGCATTCATGAGCCCAAACGACATCACGACAAACTTAAAGTGACTGTGCCTCAAACGGAAAGCTGTTAGGCCAATATCTGACTCTCTGATTCTCAGCTGGTAGTAACCCGATATCAAGTCAATCTTTGAAAACACTCTGGCCGACTGCAACTGATCAAATAAATCATCGATCCTGGGCAACGGATACTTATTCTGCACTGTTATCTGGTTCAGCTGCCTGTAATCGATGCACAACCTCAAGCTGCCATCCTTCTTCCTCACGAACAACACTACGCGCCCCACGGAGAACGACTCGAACGGATGAAACCCAACTCAAGCAACTCCTACAACTGGCGCTTCAACTCACGCAACTCAGCCAGAGCCATCCGGTATGGTGCCTTAGACAAAGGCATCATACCAGGCAAAAGCTCAATGGAGAACTCTACCTCCCGCTCAAGTGGTAACCCAGGTAGATCCTCCGAAAACACATCAGAAAACTCACAAACAATAGGTACATCAAAAACCGATGACCCGCTAGGCTCCAAGGAATAAACAGAAGCAAGATATGCTACACAACCATCGCGGATCAAATGACGAGCTCTACAGAAAGAAATAAATGGTCGACGGGTAGACCAGATACCTCGGAAGCAGAGAACAGGCGCTCTAGGTATCTCAAACCTCACGGTCTTCCGTTGACAATCCACCATAGCTGAGTGAGCCTCCAACCATTCCATGCTAAGGATGACATCAAAGTCATGAAGCTGCAACGCGTACAACCTAGCCGGCAACTGGTGTCCCTGGACCTCAACTGTGACACCCTCAAGGTAGCCGAAAGAACGCATGTAATCACTGGACGGAAGATCGACCATCACATCACATTGCCTCTCAGGTGTGTGACAAACAAGCAACTCGTAAAACTCCTCAGAAGCAAATAGAGAGAAGCACCGGGATCAACCAGAACACGAGCAGCTCTACCAAGATAGGCAAAGTGCCTATACCAGGTTCGACGCCTCAGCCTCCTCCCTGGTGAGAGCCATCACACACCACGCCCATGCTACGGCACCGTTGGGGCTGCTGCTACTACGGTGCTGCTGGTGTTGTGGAAACTGCTGCTGCTGGTGGTACGACTGAAACTGCTGAGGCTGTTGATGCTGCTGAAACTACTGAGGCTGCTGATGGTACTTCCCCTGCTGCTGCTGACGGGGTGCCTGCTGCTATGGAGGGTACGAGTACTATGGCAACTTCTGCCTGTACTGGGTGTTGCGACTGTTGGACTGCCCTATCGAGCAATCCCTCCTGAAGTGGCCTGGTAAACCACAGGTGTAACAAACTACCTCCTGCCTGCCCTGCTCGGCTCCCTACTGGACCGACTGCTCTGTAAACCTCGACTAACGCTTCTACTGCCGACCCCATCCACCCCCACGAGTGGTCATCTGCTTGAACCTCGAGCGCAAACCGGAACTACCGAACTACCTGAGCCCGGGGAAGAAGAAGTCGCACTACCACGACTACCTGTGGGACGCTGGTACGGTGTTGTCCTGGAGGAAGCTCCTCCCTGGTGCTGCTGCTGCTAGGGCTGCTAGGTCTCTCTCTCCAAGGCGGTGGCCTTAGCCCTGCTACTCCCAAAGTGGCACACATGTGAGCATCATGCCCCACCACAAATCTGGTCTCAGTCCCTGCAATAAACCTCTCTGCACAAGCCTACTCACTGCTGGCAGCATGAGGGACATGCCTCAACAACCTGACAAACCTCTGGTGATATTGAGCAACTATCAAATCACCCTGAACCAACTCATGAAACTGATCTCGTCTCTCACGTCGAGCATAATCAGGAAAATACTCACTGTGGAAGACCTCCAAGAACCGCTGCCATGAAACCTAATCCAAATGCTACCCTAGGAAGTATGTCTACCTCTGAACTCTCCACCACTCATGGGCTGGTCCCTTGAGCTGATACACTGCCAATCTGACCTGATCCTCCTCGGTGCACTCCATGGTCTCAAACGTACGCACCAACTCATGCGTCCAACTCTCAGCTCTATCTGGGTTATAGTCGTCGAAGAACATCGGTGGTCGGAGACGCAGGAACCTCTCCAAAAGGGCGGTCATGTACTCAGTTACAGACACCCTCCTCCTACCGACCCGAGTACTCCCAGTACCCGACGCCTGTTGAATTGCTGGCTGCTCCTTCTGCGGATCTACCTGCTGCTCTGGTACTACTGGGGGAGGTACTGGCAGCTGACCTCCCGTTTCCGTCTACCCTTGCTGCCACGTCCTCTAAAACATGGCCCTGAAGAACTACTCGGCCATGGGGAACCAATCCGCGTACTGCTGTGGTGGGGGCTGGTACCACTGCTGCTGCTGCTTACCCCCGCTGCTACTGCTGCTGCCCCCCTGAGGGTGTGCCACAGACTCTTCTGCTGACTCATCCTCCTGAACCTGACCTGGCGCTGGCATATCTGACTCAATCTGCTGCTTCATCAGCTCTCTAGTCTGCCTACGCCTGCGTGGAGCCTTATCCTACACGGCACACAACCAACAAGGTTAACGACACTAACTCGGGCGGCTAGCAGTGTACTTGTACTACTGTTGGGACTTCTTATTGCAGTTTAAATCCGCTACAAGTCCTGTTAGACTCTCGCTCAGATACCAACTGTAACGATTCTGAGAACCCGACCCTCGGCCCAAGCCGAGGACCGGATTTTTGCAGTCGCCGCCCACGGATCCGAGGACCCGGAAGGGTTATAACATAAGTCTAACAGAATATGTAAAGAAAATAACATCAACTATTGAACTAGGAGCACACACGTGAAAGCAAAAGAAAAGCAAGACCGCAGCGTATCGCTCTAGGTACAACCCCAACACACACACACTAGTATAGTAAAAAGGGGGAGGACAGAGCCCTTAGGGCATACATTGAGGGTGAAGTACAACTGAAGGGGGATACCACTGCTAGCTATGGGCACGATGACTATCGCCCCGCCTCCTACGCCTGACGCTCACCCGGTCGCTACTGAGAAGTCTCACCTGGAAAAGGAAGGGATGAGCTTCACAATAGAAGCTTAGTAGGGACTATCAATCTCCTACTGGCTCTAACAGGCGGGAAGAATATATATAAACAATTTAAATGACAGCAGTTCTATATATTCTAGTCTACACAGGAATGCGCGGAACAAACCTAACAAACTAGCAACGGTACGGAAGGACACCACGGTCGGAAACTCCGTACGACACGTCATGACCACCACACGGCTGGTAACACAAACAGAGCGAACCCTGCTTGGACAAGAGACACTATTTACAGAAACCGCTACCACTAGTCAACCAATCAGGAGCGTCCACTGATGTCTTACCCTCGACCCAGGTTCAAACCTCCATGTCTCATCAGAGTGGGGGCAGTAACACAACAGTAACCGCCATAGTCTGGCCGGACTATGGTCCCACGCCTGGCCCTTTTAGGTGGTTCAGGGCCACAAAGAGCGAGGCAGTGAGAAGAAGGACTGGCTGGCCTGCACTGGGTAGAACTCTAGCCATCTTTGGTGTCCCAGACCAACCAAGAAGCTCTACAAACGACTCGACTCCACTGTCCTAACCACTATTTTCCCTCGACTCCAAAGTCCGTGACTTGAGTATGCTCGTCACCCCGACGCTCCTCTAAGGCGCACGAGGATGGGGGTCCCAGGTAAACGGTAACAACCTCTCTCACGGGACAAGCCCTCAGGTGCTGAGCATCGTACGAACGACTAGTGTAGGACCGTACTAGGAAACTAGCACTGGTGCCACGGGTACAAAAAGAATCGGATAAGGTCGAAGACCTCCAGAGAACGAAACTCCGCAAGACTTACCTGTCTCTGTTGCTGTCATGACGCCACAGACTATCGTGACATTGTCGCGACGCCACAGGCCGTTGCGACACTATCTCTACGCTAAGGACGGTCGCGACCATGTCACGACGCCTCAGGGCATTGCAATGATGTCACGGCGGACACGCTGGTCTCGACGTCACCGCGACCCCTATACGGTCGCAATCTCAGCCGAGGGGCGTCCTGGTACAGTCCTCCCAAGGACCACCCCAAATTCGGTACAAACACATTCCACAGGGGGAGGGGAGCAGGAGAAACATGTAGGAAAGCTTGTAAACCACCCTCAAACCCCACTAATCATGTATCATAAGGAAATCTACGCTTGGAGGAAACCTCACTCACCACGAGCATGGATCTCACACACCCCACAACCCCAAAACCACAGAGAACACAAGGAATCTCAAGGGGAAGGGGAGCATGCTAGAATGAGAGGGAAATAGGGGTCCCTACCTCAAGAAGTAGAGCCGACCCGTTGGGGCCTTCACATTGGAATGGCTACCTCCTCCTCACTCCTAGCACCACACGGATGCCACCTACACGAACGGGGCGTCACCTCCTTGCCAAGAATGCCCAAGAATCGCCGGAGAAGCAAAGGGGCTCGGAGGGAAAGAAGAAGGGAGAAGAAGAAGAAAGGAAAGGGAGAAAGGGGGAAATGGGCGCCGGCCTCGGTTTTGAAACGAAGGGCTCAGAGATGCGACGGGTCGGGCCGGTGCGATAGCGAGCATGTCGCGACGCCCACGAGCGTCGCGACCATGTCGCGACTGCCTTGCCCAGCGTGACACCAAAAGCGGTCAAACCTCAAAAACTGGGAAAACCATAATGCAACGGACTGCCAGGTCGCGTTAATGTTGTACGCACCTGACACCCAACAAGGTCGTTCTGACAGAAATGACAACGGTCAGAATGGTCAGAAAAGCAGTCGCGTCACCTCTAGACGCCGCGACAAGAACGCAACGCCCACCCCCGTCGCGACCAGAATGCGACGGCCAGGTGTGCCGCGACCAAAACCATGTCGCGACTGGCTCCTCTGACGTGACAATGTCTCAACCAAGGGGTCCATCGCGACCCTGAGGACAGGGCTAAGGGCCCGAGAGGGCCAAGTCTCACAACTCTCACCCACCTAGTCGTGTCGGGGCGAATGGCATGCCGATCAGATCCCTATTTTAGATTTTGGACCCTCGGGTTGTGTGTTCTGATCCTTTTCATTTGTTTTTTTTTTTAAGATTAGTGGTTTGAGCACCAAACTCAACCGGGAATCCGATTAGGATTCCGTCAGTTCCCACACGTCTCTCTCACCTATCCAGTCGTGTCGGAGAAAATGGTACGTCGATCTAACCCTTTACATTTGGGTTTTTTTTAGATTAGTGGTTTGCATGTTTTAACAGTTTAGATTAGTGGTTGATTTCATTCAAAATATATGAAATTAAAAGTAATATTGACCTGAGGGGCTTGCTGTGAGGTGCTTCCTCCTCGGATGGCAACCACCAGCTGCTCAACCATGGCGCCAAGGTACAGTGGAAGCTGTTGCGATTGCTCTTTCCGGATGAGGGTTCTAATGTCATCTCCACCACTGTCGGGCGCCGCAGCAAACAAACTCGCGTAGGCCGGAGGAGCGATTGAACTCGCATATGAGGACAACACTGGAGTAGTATCCAGGCTGTCCCCAAATCCGTACACTCGGCCCTTCCTTCGCCCTCCCGCTACGTCGAACTAGGCCTCCGGATCCAAGTCTGGCTGGGGAGTGCCCTCTACATAGCGATCTGCCATCGTCCTGTCATAGGTCTCCTGCATAACAAATTAAAAATGTATTATTTATTGTATATTTATTTAATCTCTAAATTGAATAAAAAATTATATTTTGACTTACGAAAATCGTACGAGCACTCTCGCTGACATTGTCATCTGTCCCCTTTCGCTTATGAGTCCGATCAAATAACTCGTGAAATGTAGGGGAACGCTCGAGCTCGTGACGCTTACAATTCAACAAAAGTAGTTAGTTTCACAATAATAATTAATGTTTTAAGTAATTGAAAGTTAATATACTTACCAATTTCTAGTTGTGGGTCGCATAAGACACTGACCCACTAGTATGCACATTCTTTTCCGGATGAGTTGGCCGATTGCGTTTAGCTGCCTGTGACCTCTCCTACCATGGTCTAGTAGCCCAATGATGAAAAAGGGACTCCCAATAGTCCCACCTCATCCACACCGGGCCATAATCCATCCAAGCCGTGGGATCCTGGCTGCCTGCGATCTTTGCCGCCTTGTCTTGGGCCTCCCACAGCGACTTTCTAAAATTAGTCTGGGCAGTAGACTCCCAAACGGCTCGTGCTCGAGGGAGATCCTCTTCTCTCGTGAACATGTACTTCTACTGTTTAGAAATTAAATTACTCAAGTTATTACACTAACAGAGAGAAATAGTAACTAAAGAAATGACTTCAAATGAGTAAAAAATAATAATACCGTGAACATGTCAAATAACAAATCCCGGACGGACAGGGGAAACTCTTTCGATGAGCCCACTGGTCCTGGAACATGTGCGTGCAGCAATGATGTAATATAGCGGGAAGCAGATCCTAGATCTATCTTCCCCCTGCAATTGCACATTAATTTTCTATATGAACCATATAACGTAAATAGCAAATACAATAAGTTTGAAGTGATTAAGTTTACCCAGAAATCAAGCATGGCTGGTGTAACGTCGCGCGTTTTTCGGATCTTCGCGGATCCTTGCTTAGCGGGTTTGGTGGCCAGTGTGTGGCCCATTAGTCTGTGTTTCAGGTGTTTTCGCAGGTTGTGAGGCTTTGTGGGTTGGCAGGTGGACCCAAAGCGCTCACAGGTTCTCTGTTTGTGAACGCGACAGAGCCTGGCGTCGCGTTCTTAACGCAACGGTCCTGAGTGTCGCATTCTGGTTGCTGACGCTGGAGCGTCTTCGTCTGCATGTTCGCCGCGTGTCGCGTGCTAGGCGGCTTGCTGACGTCGGCAGTGGGAAGGCGACGACCTCCTACGTCATGTTCTTGTCGCGACGGCAGGCTACGTCGCATTCCCAATTGTGATGCGTTTTTAAGAAAGGCCAGCCGAACAGAGCTCAGCAAGCTCTGCTCGGCCAGGGCGACATTTTTGCGTAGGTTTTCGGGCGATTCGGGGTTCTGGATAAGTTTTTGGCGTGCTCTCGTTGCGAGGACATCGTGCGGAGTGGGGGAAACACCGGGTGGTCGCCGCTCTTCGTGTTCTTCGTGAAGGTAGGTAGATTCCACCTGTTTTACATTGTGAATTTCATGTGAAGCATGAATAGTTTGTTATTCGCTTTATAAACGATAGACACCATGCTAGGACATTGAGGAAAGCATGAAAACTGGATTTTTATATCGATTTATATGGTTTGTGTGGGAGATCCAGAGATGGGATCTTGGATTAGGGTTTCTCCTATGAAGGCGACGAACCATGGTGTCACGTTCTGAATGCGACAGCCCGACCCATCACGTTCTGCTTCTAAACGCGACATATCGAAGGGCCGCATTTTGAAGACGACCAAGGACCCTGTCGCATAAAGGGTCACGAGGGTTATATGTTTGTGCTTGGTTATATCATTATCGATTATCATTATGTGTTGTGTATGGCTTTGGTAAGAGGTGCATGGACACCTGTAATGCTCGAGGAGTGTGTTGTTTATGTGGTGATGTTGGGTTCACATGTGTGATATTTGTGATTACATGTTTTTGATGATGAACAATATAAATTGATGTTGTGTGATGGTTGTAACATGAGGACATTGACAAGTAAATCAAAATGCAATCATATCAAACCAAGCTTCAATTTGATCATCTACATATTCATTATATCTCACTAACAATGTTCTTTAATGTAGGTGTGAATGCGTGCAAGACAAGCATCAAAATCAAGAGCAAAAGCTCAAGAAAAACACATTAAACAAGTGCTTGTCGACAACCCCAAAGATACCTGTCGACAGCCAAGCACAGGGAAGACATTCAGGCCACTGGAGATTCAAGAAAAGCCAAAGCTGTCGACAGATGCAAGCTGCCTGTCGACAGATAGAGACAGTTCTGAAAGCTGAAAACTATGTTGAAGTGTGCCTGTCGACAGATGCAAATCGCATGTCGACAACTACACACAGGAAATCCTTTCCCGGAAGTTCAGTATTCTGGCAACTGAAAATCTGTTTGTACCTGTCGACAGATGCATACTCTGCTATTGACAGACGAAGAGAATCTTCAAATCCGAGATTTAGTTATGTTCCATATTTGGGTGTTTCCTTTTACCATGTCTCTCCTAACTTGGACACCCATATATATAGAACATAAAGAGGTAATTTTGCAGTAAGAAGCCACCATACCAAACCCTAATCAAAAATCAAGAGAGAAAGCTTCTCCCTGCTGCTCTGCTTCAACCCTCCGTCCAGAGCGAAGAAGATTCATCTTCCAAGCAGAGTTGAAGCTGGTTCGTCCGTCTTTCAAGCTTCTCCATCAACTGATACCTGTCAAGACGGAGCTTGAAGTTCATTTGGACGACCACCTTGAAGAGTTCCATCTCAAGATTTGATTCTACAACTCTGAACTCTTCTCTTTTACCACTTTTTCATACTCTGTGTGTGTGGCAGTGGATCAAGCATCTCTTGTGCTTGATCTGCATGTGTGGTGTTGTTCTGGTTGTTTGTTTACATCAAACAACGTGGTGTGTGTGTGTGTGTTGTAGTGATTGAACTCGCTCATAAGTAGTCCTTCTGTGTGTGTGTGTGGACGGTGGACGTAGGATGTTGTGTACTCCGAACCACCTTAAATCTTCGTGTCATGTGGTTTGCACGTTTTCACGATAGATGATTGATAGGCACGTTGATTCTACACACGCTAGATAGGTTGTTCATGTTTTATTCACAACAAACACACACTTAGCAATTTGAATTCAAATTTAATTTCTTTGAGATTTCGATAAGTCTGTGTTTCCATCAAAAAGAGGCAACAATGTTTCTAGTTTGCAGTAATCTATTCAACCCCCCCCCTTCTAGATTACTATATTGGATAATTCCGCGCATCTTTCAATTGGTATCAGAGTGAGGTTTCTCCAATTTATTACTTTTAAAGCTTGATCTTACGATCATGAGATTCTCGATCTCATGGAATCTAACAAGGGGTTTATGGCTGAGAGACCTTCAGTGTCCAGGCCACCCTTCTTTGATGACACTGACTATCCATACTAGAAAAATCGCATGCAGGTATTTTTGAGAGCTCAAGACTTTGAGCTTTGGAAGATCGTCAGCAAAGGATCATATGTGCTGCCTGAGGATGAAGACACGTGGACAAAGGACCAGATTAAGAAAGGAACTCTCAACTGGAGCGCATTGAATATGATGCAGTGCGCTGTACATCCCAAGGAATATTCAAGAGTCTCCACATGCACCTCAGCAAAAGAAATGGGAGACAAACTTGAACACATCTACGAAGGTACGTCTTAGGTAAGGGAAATCAAAGCAAGCATGCTAGTATCTGAATATGAAATGTTTAAATGAAAAATGATGAAACCATATCAATATGTTTGCAAGGTTCATGCTAATAATTAACGGGTTGAAAGGTCTTAAGAAAGAATACTCAGAAAGTGACTTAGTTAGGAAGATACTTCGATCTCTCCATCCTCGTGGAATACTAAGGCCACTGTCGTTGAGGATTCTAAAGATCTGTCAAAAATGATAGATGAGCTAATTGGTTCCTTGATGACCTATGTGATAAATATAAAGAGGAAAGAAACTGAAGAAACCCAGAAAATCTATTGCTTTAAAAGCTTCCACAAAATCCTCTAGTTCCAAAAATGATGTACAACAGAAAGTGATGACAATGAAACGTCTAGTGATAGTGAGCATGATGAAATGCCCATGCTCACTAGACAGTTCAGAAATTCCTCAAATTCAAAAGGAAAGGCTCAGGTAATTCCAAATCTTTTCAAAAGAAAGACTTTTCAATAAATTTGAGTCTAACAAGAATCTGACATGATGTGTGCTATGAGTGTAAGAAACCAGGGCATATGAGAGGAGAATGCCCAGAGCTCAAGAAAAAACTGAAGAAAGAAAAATTCTCCTTCAAGAAAGCCAAGGCAATGTTGGCAACTTGGAGCGATGAAGACGAAGACGAGGACGCACAAGCAAGCTCAGGAGATGAAGAAATTCACTGTTAATGGCAAGGAGTGAGGACTCCACTGAGGTAAACTCTCCTTTGAAAACTATACGGTAGATGAATGGGAAGAGGCTTATACATTGCTCTTTGAGAATTTTGTGAGTTCAAGTCTGAAAATAAGCACTCAAAAAGAAAATCAACTCATTCGTTCATAGCACACCCAGTGATGAACAAATTGCAGTCCTCAATAAAGAAATTGAAATGATGAAAATTGATGAGGAAGCTCACAGTGAAAATGGATTGCATGAAAGAAAGTTACAAGAGGTGAAAAAGAAAAACACAGCCTAATTGATTCTCTTGAAAGCCTACAAAATGAACATCAAGAAATAAAGAAAAGTTGAACAAACTGAAAAAGAATTAAAAGAAAAAACTGAAGATCTCACAAGATTGTAAAGGAAACAAAATCTTGATGTTGTTTTGGGTGTAAATGTTAATGTAACAAGCATGGGCTTGGATATCAACCAGTGAAACAAAAGAAAATGGAGAGACATTGATAACTTCCTTTGTTGATTCTAGCCCAGCACAAGCAAATAAGTTCCTTCTAAGAACAAGAAAAATCAGCAAAGGGTAAGCAACAGCAACCCAACAAAAGCCCTCAGGTGTTCAAAAGAATAAGCAGTCTGTTCAACAGGCTCATGAGAGCTGTCGACAGGCCTGGAAGAATGCTGTCAAGGGACAGCCATCCAGGCAACTGAAGGGTAAAAGAAATCAGATGTTCAACAAATTGATAAAAAAAAATGTTCCGAGGAAACCATCATCATGCAATATTTGCAGAAATTTGGTCATAAAGAAAAACAATGTTGGAATAACTCAAATAAATAGAAATTCAAACAAGTTTGGATTCCAAAGTATTTACTTTCTGGCATGAATGAAACATTGGGACCCAAAGTAATTTTGGTACCAAAACCTCTTGTCTGATCCATCTATGCAGGAATGTCTAGCAGCCCAAAATCAAAACAAATGGTACTGGATAGTGGCTGCTCGAGCATATGACGGGCGACAAAGATAAATTCTATTTCCTGGTGGAAAAGACGGAGATCAAATTGTCTTTGGAGTAACAATAAGGGCAAATCATTGGCACAGGTAAGGTAGGTAAGTATGCCTCTAACTCAATAGACAACGTGTTATTAGTTGATGGTCTTAATCACAATTTGCTTAGCATAAGCGAACTGTGTGAAAAGTCATAAAGTTGTTTTTTTAATCAAATGCATGTCAAATTGTTGATAAAGAAATAGGAAGTCTCAAGTTTTTTGGAAAAAGGGTGAATACATCTGTTAGGTGATTTAGATGAACCAGAAAACAAAATTTGTGTCTTGTTGCAAGTAAACAGGACGAATTGATTTGTGGCATCGTAGGCTTGGCCATGCAAGCTACAATGTTTGCACAAGATCATGAGGCTGAAATTGGTAAGTGGACTTCTTGAAATTTCTTTCAATAAAATGAAAGTTTTTGTGATGCATGTGCACAGGGAAAACAACCCCAATAGTCTTTCAAGTCAAAAGCACCGGTAATCACTTCAAAACCGTATGAATTGTTGCACATGGACCTTTTTGACCTACAAGAACACTTAGTCTCATGGCAACGTTTTGGCTTTTGTCATTGTAGATGATTTCTCTAGGTTCACTTGGGTAAATTTTTGGCTCACAAAATGAAGCACACAAAATCTTTGAAGAGTTCTTCATAAGATTGAGAATCGGATTGTTCATAAGATATGCTCAATCCGCACTGATCATGGGGGAGAGTTTGACAACAACCTCTTTTTCTGATTTTTGTAGGAACCACAGGTTAGATCACATGTTTCTCCTCTTCAAGGACTCCGGAAAAAAATGTAGTGGAAAGGAAAATAAAACCTTAGTGGAAATGGCTCGCACTCTTCTGGTTGAAAGCCAACTTACAAGAAGTTTTTGGGCATAAGCAGTGAACACTTCATGCTACATACTCAATAGAGCCATGGTAAGACCCGTGATGAAGAAACTCTATATGAACTCTTGAAAGGTAAGAAACCCAGTATTGGGTATTTTAGAGTTTTTGGCTCCAAGATTTCATTCATAACATGATAAAATGACTTAGATAAATTTGAAGCAACGTGATCCAGGTATTTCTTGATACGCAGAACACTCTAGAGCATATAGTGTGTTTAACAACAAAATAAAACTGTGGAAGAAACTCCACATGTTTTTTTGATGAACATCATGCAAAGACAATGACTTAAATTTTCACAGATGATGATGGAGATGAAGGAACAATCCTTGAGAAACACATGAAAAACCTAAGAATATTCTCATAAAACCAAAACTAACAATATCTATTTCCACAGGCTGGTGATGAAGATGAAGGAATCCGTCCCCACAAGAAAGATGATGAACTAGATGAAGACCCCTAAAGAAGAAGAACTCAAGATGACGATCCTCAAGACACCCACCTCAAGTGCAAGGTACACAAGATCAAATTCCTCAAATCCAAGATCAACCAGCCTCTTCAATAATCTCCCATGTAAGGTATTCAAAAGATCACCCACTTGACAATGTAATTGAAATGTACATAATAAAGTTCAAACTAGTCTCAAGTTAGACAAAAGTTGAACATGATCATTTAGCATTTGTCTCTCAAGTGGACCTTAAAATGTTGAAGAGGCACTAAAGGAAAACTCTTGGATAGATGCCATGCATGAGGAACTAGTCATTTGAAAGAAATAATGTCTGGAGTTTAGTTCCTAGAACCCCTGAATTTCAGTAATTGGACAGATGGGTGTTTAGGAAAAACCTAAAGAAGAGGTAAAGTGGTGAGAAACAAATCTAGACTGGTAGCAAAAGATATAACCAAGAATTTTGGATAGATTTTGAAGAATCTTTTGCACCTATAGCTAGGCTTGAAACAGTAAGAATCTTATTAGCATATGCATGTTCAAACAAGTTCAACTTTTCAATGGATGTTAAAACTGCTTCTTGAATGGCTACATCAAGAGGAAGTCTATGTTTCTCAACCACCTGGTTTTGAGGATAATGACAGCCTAACCATGTTTATAAACTGCACAAGCTCTTTATGGTTTGAAACAGGCCCCCGAGCTGGGTACGACAGACTAAGCAATTTTCTGGTGAGTAAAAACTACTCAAGAGGTAAAGTGGACCAAACCTTTTTACTAAAAAAAGTTCGCAATCACATAATTATTGTTCAAGTCTATGTGGACGACATCATCTTTGGTTCCACTAACCCCTCACTGTGTGAAGAGTTCTCTAAACACATGCACAGTGAATTTGAGATGAGTTTAATGGGGGAGTTCAATTTTTCTTGGTTTGCAGGTCAAACAACATGAAGATGGCTTCTTCATTAATCAAGAAAAATATGTAAAGGAGCTACTGAAATGTTTTCAGTTTGAACAAGCCAAGCCCGCCCACACCCATGACCACAAGCATAAAATTGGAAATGATGAAAAAGGTAAAATGGTAGATGCAAAACAATTCCGAGTTATGATGGCTCTCTCCTTTACTTACTGCAGTAGACCAATATACAGTTCATGTTTTCTTTGTGCTAGATACCAATCTAGTCCAAAGGAGTCATTTGGTTGCGGTAAAAGGAATTTCCGATATCTCTCTGGTACGTATGATTTGGGTCTTTAGTATCCAGTAGGAAGTAGCTTTAACTTAATCTCATATTCTGATGCTGACTATGCTGGGTGTAAAATTGATAGAAAAGCACTAGGGGTATTGTCAATTCCTTGGTGGTTGCATGGTTTCGTGGGCATCCAAGAAGCAACACTCAGTTGTACTCTCCACTGCAGAGGCAGAATATGTTGCTGCAGGGAGTTGTGCGGCTCAAGTGTTGTGGATAAAAAGTCCATTGTGTGATTACAACATTGACATTGGATGCACACCTATTTTAGTGACAACACTAGTGCTATCAACCTTTCAAAGACCCAATTCAACACTCAAGAACCAAACACATTGAGATTAGACTCACTTCTTGAAGAGATGAGGTAGCCAACAAATCTTTGGAGCTCACTGAAAAGCACTGGCTAACATTTTCACAAACCCTTGTCTGAAGATAGCTTCACTACACTAAGAGAGAATTGGGCTTGTGTAAATGCAATGACACCTATACCCATTTTGGAGTATACGCTCTTTGTGTGTAAGACTATGTGGTATATCAAATGGTGACATGTGAAAGAATAAGTCTTGCTGTTTTGGAACCTATCATTATGCATGAGGATATCTCCGCCACGTATCCTAGTCAGTTACATATAAAGGTCATCCACTTCAAATAGGGTATATAGTCTCTATTCAATTTGACCACTCATGTTTGTAAACAAATGAATTTATGTGCTCATGTGCTTATGATGATCTCTGGTGTGCGAAGATTGCCATGCATGAAAATCTTGCTTGACTTGCTTGAATGTTTGTGTCCTCAAATGCACACACTATGGGGGAGTAGTTAAGGTTTGATGAGTGAATTCATGAGGGACACTCTCTATTCTTCATAAGTTCTCATTTCCTCAACCTAAAGTTCCAATTTTTCACTCATCTCAGCCTTTAAACTGGTTTGTCAAAGTTCTTGTCGACAACCCCAACAGCTTGTCGACAGCTATGCCTTCACAAACCCAGAAATTAACATTGTGTGTGTCTGTCGATAGCCACTTCTGTTGCTGTCAACAGCCAGGCACAGTTTCTATCTCCCCAAACTCCACCTTTTCTGTCTGTGTGTATCTGTCGATAGCCAGACCCCTGGTGTCGCAGCTACCCCTGCCTGAACCCAGTTCTTCACCACTGTCTGCATCTGTCGACAGGCTCATACCAGCTGTCGACAGATACACATCTCACATGAAATTCTTATCCTTTATCAATATCTTTCATGAGCATGTTCATTTCTTAATGTAAGGTGAAAAATGGCTACTTACTTATTTTTAATCTTTCATATCCACATATACCAAAGATATTGTCGAATCACAATGATTTTGACATACTATTCTTGTATGAGTCTAGGTTGTATCATTTGGAGTACATTGGACAAATCTAATGGTTCTAACCTAACTCACTTGATAACTCCCTTGTGGATAATCATTTTTCTCAAGTGACTTGATAAGTCCTATGGTCATTTGAACTTTATGTCTTGCAATGGGTGTAACCATAAATCCTCTTTGACCTGATTTTCAAACACAAAAAATGGAAAAAGCTACCTTTTCTAACAATCAAAAGTGTACCACCAAATAATCACGGAATAAGGCAGAGCAATTATGTGCATTGCTGAGTACCAGGACAGGGCATCACAATGTCTGTCTTCGCGTCAAAAAGCTTACTCATTCTCTGTAACATGGCATGATGGTCTTCCACTGATTACCTGGGGGTACGGGCATTCCACATGTCTATCCTCACGTCAAAAGTGTTAGTGCTCTTAATTACCACTTTTCCATTAAATTGCCCTTCAAAACAATTCAAACCGAAATAGTGAAGCCTCCAATTTTTTATTAATCACGGGTACTTTGATGTTTATGGTCACCTACTCATGTAGACATCTTTTTCATAAACCATCTGACCATCACCCACTAGGAACTATGTTTTTCTACATTGGTTTTTATTCAAAGTGGTTACCTTATTTTCATAAGCTTTGGTACGATGTTTTCTTAATGCTCCAACTTGAGACTCCTAGGGTATTATCTCTCAATCATTGAAGATTTCTGACGTGTCTTAATATTAGTGGGTATGACATTTTAAAATGTGTATATACCTGTTTTACACCTTATATACCTTTTGGACGCTCATTGCCCAGACAAATCTGTCAAAATAAAATTCTGGCACAATTCTGAGTGTGCCTGTGACAGATGACTGTTCATCTGTCGACACCCAGCGGCCAGGGCATTAAGAAGCCCGACCGACGCGCCGTTTAAGGCCGGATTTGTGGGACCTTTCCGTTCAAATTCTTTCCTAAACTCTTTAAGAAGGAACCCACACCTTTCCTTCTTTCCCCACTTCCAAACCTCCTCTCCCTCCTCTCTAAACCTCACCTTCCTTCTCCAGGGCGCCAGACCTAGATTTTGGCCCCTCCTGGTTCTCCTCTAGCCTTCCTGTCTCCTTCTCCTTTCAGAGCTTATCTTCACTCCGACCTTGTCTTCCTCATGGCTCCCAAGGGAAAACGTCTCGCTTCCCGTCGCCGTCCCATCTCTCCAGAAGTCGGCGAAGACTCCGGGGCTCCTTCTGAGCGTCGCACCAAGCATCGCAATGATCGGTTGCCCGAGCTAGTTGTTCCCCCACGTCTGCAACTCAACATGGTCTGGGGAACCTTTAGCCAATTCATGCAGCCCCGCTATGTTGATTTTCCCTCTCTTGGAGACATGTTTCCTAATCTCCAGGCCCTGTTTGACACCCAGGGCTGGACATTTTTCTCTATTCTCACTTGCAATACTCTCCCATTGCCGTGACAGATTTTTTCAACAACCTTGGTCAATCTGGTGATGGGATCTCTACACATCTTTCAAGGTACTATCTCAAGCTTACTCCAAACCTTCTAGCACTGCTCTTCAAATTCCCAACTCTGGGGCTGATGTTATTCTCATCATCCTTCTACCTCTGAGTATTACCACCTCATCACCCTCCAACCTTATGACGCAACCAAGGATATTGTCAAGCTCAATGTCAATTTCTTTTTCTCCCACTGAACCGAATGAATCCATCACATCTTCACCACCTTGATTGCTCCAAAGCATGGTAGTCGGAACTCATCACTGAGGTTCATAAAAAATCACTCTTTTTCTTCTCCTCAAGTGCAAACAAATCAACTTGCCCGAACTCATGCTTCACCTGATCCGTCAATGCTTCTACAACCCTAGGATCATGCCATATGCTTGCCGGATCACTTCACTTCTTTTCTTCATTGGATCCACATTCCTGATAGTGAGCTTGTCACCCTTAAATCCCGCAGTGCATTTGATCTCACAGCTGCCCATCGGATGGGCTATAAACTTGTTGATGGAAGAGTTACCAAAACTCTTAAGGGTCAGGAAGATGATTCCTCCGGCGATGAGGATATTGCTGATGATGCTAACCAAGCAGAGCCATCGAATGCTCAGGGCAATGAGGCTGAAGATGCAGAAGACCAAGCGCCTCAAGAGCATTCTCTTAGAGATTTCATATCTGCTCAACTGGCCCAACTACAACAACAAATGACCACTGGATTTGCACAGCTCAATGCTCGATTTGATCATGTTGATACCAGGATGGATGCTTTGGTTGACACTCACGTGCAGATTCAACACTGGCTTATATGGCTCTCTATTGTCTTTCATGAGTTCCGTCATCCCCCTGCTCCTGGGAATGACGATGTCTAGAGAGTTTAGGAGTCCATTATCTAGTGTTCTCTTTTGTTTGGTCAGGGTCTTGTCACTGATGTCTTAGTTTGTTATGTCCGTCAAGTTATTTCCTTCTTTCGCAATTCCTTTCAGTCGTGTCATGAACAACTTTTGTAACTGTGTGTGATGAATGCTTATTCAATGGAATTCACAGTTGTTTGCCTATTTTATATTAATGAGTCCATGACTTGTCTTTTTGGATGTTGTCAAAAGGGGGAGAAACATCAATTATGTATAAATTGAAATTTTATCATCATCAAAAAGGGGGAGAATGTTGGGTTCACATGTGTGATGTTTGTGATTACATGTTTTTGATGATGAACAATATAAATTGATGTTGTGTGATGGTTGTAACATGAGGACTTGACAGTAAAGCAAAATGCAATCATATCAAACCATGCTTCAATTTGATCATCTACATATTCATTATATCTCACTAACATGTTCTTTAATGTAGGTGTGAATGCGTGCAAGACAAGCATCAAAATCAAGAGCAAAAGCTCAAGAAAAACACAATAAACAAGTGCTTGTCGACAACCCAAAGATACCTATGGACAGCCAAGCACAGGGAAGACATTCAGGCCATTGGAGATTCAAGAAAAGCCAAAGCTATCGACAGATGCAAGCTGCCTGTCGAACAGATAGAGACAGTTCTGAAAGCTGAAAACTATGTTGAAAGTGATGCAAATCGCCTGTCAATAGCTACACACAGGAATCCTTTCTCGGAAGTTCAGTGTTCTGGCAACTAAAAATCTGTTTGTACCTGTCGATAGATGCATACTCTGCTGTCGACAGACGAAGAGAATCTCAAATCCGAGATTAGTTATGTTCCGTATTTGGGTGTTTCATTTTACCACATCTCTCCTACCTTGGACACCATATATAGAACATAAAGCGTAATTTTTCAGCAAGAAGCTGATGATCAGTCTGTCCCCATGTAATTTTAATTAATTACATATATATATTTTGATGATAACAAAACCAACAAGAGTTTTATCAATTATATCTAATGAATATTTCATAATCTTAAGTATGGAAAAATACCAGGTCAAACAGCCATAAAGGTATGCATTACTTCTCTGAAGCTTTAATCTTTTCAACATGATATTTCTCAAAGTTCATATCGATTTCTGTTAAAGATCATAACGGTTTCTTTGTAAGTATAACGATTTCCTTTAATATGAAAAGTCGTTGTTTCAAGCAAGTCGATGCCATAACGATTCTCTAAGTCATCGTAACCGATTTCTTTAGAGCGCGTAACGACTTGCCTTTCATAACGATTCTATAAGTCATCGCAACGATTTCTTTAGAGCTCGTAACGACTTGCCTGTCATAACGATTCTATAAGTTACCGTAACGATTTCTTTAGAAAGCGAACGACTTGCTGTCATAACAATTCTATAAGTCATCGCAACGACTTCTTTAGAAAGCGTACGACTTGCCTGTCATAACGATTCTATATGTCACCGTAACGATTTCTTTAGAACTTGCAACGATTTGCTTCGTAAACGATTTGATAAGTGTTCATAACGATTCTTCAGTGAACACAACGATTTTGCTTTGTATAATGATTTGATAAGGGTTCACAACGATTTCTTCATTAAACCACACGATTTGTGTAAGTGTCTCATAACGACTTAGTCCACCTGACTTATTCATAACGATTTCATAAGTCATATAGCCTCGATTTCATATCTTATATTGACTTGATATCTTATTCACCTTAAAAGCATTGACTGGTCAAAGTCCACGTAGATATCTCTCTGACCTTCTGCATTTATGAGATCTGAACGTATCTCTACATCTTGCAGATGTATCATCCTTTATCGTGCTTACTCTGATTACGTCTTTTAGACTTAGCTATATTGGCATTACTATTTTCATGTCTATTGCTACTAACGTTGACTGACTCGAGACAGCTTAGCTGTCTGCTTTTGATTTGTGCATTGGACACTTTATGCAGACCTCTGATCAGCTCCATGTTACAACGTAAACAAAAAGAAGCCAAAGGATATTCTGAAGATCTCATCTATTTGCGTGCTCAAGTGATCAAAAGACTGTTGACTGGAAGCTTCCAAGACTCCAGGTGTCATTCAGTCTAACGACTACTCAAGAGAGAGACAACAGACACTTCATGTCTATATTCGAATTGAAGATATAAAACAAGTCAGAAGAATAGAAGAAAAAGGAACATACAGACCAGATAGATACAACAATAGATCTCGTGTTCAAGTATTCAAATTCTTCTGCAGAAAGTCCAGAGCCAAGAATCTCATTCTCATCACCTTCAGCTCTTCGCTCTCTGTGCTGTAATAGATTTCTAAGAGACCCTGTAGTTCTAAGAGTGTGCCTTGTTTAGATCCTTGCTCTCATGCTATTTTGCTTCAGATCTTGGCTTGTTAAAAGCTTGATCTAGGGGCTTGAATTTCATTCATTCTCTTTGAGTTGTTGTTCCCTTCGGGTGTGAAGGAAGACCTGGTGGTATCCAGGGTGTAGTTCCCTTCGGTTGTGAAGGAAGACCTGGTGAGGTATCCAGGGTGTTGTTGTTCCCTTCGGGTGTGAGGAAGACCATCTGAGCTGTTGTTGTTGCGTCCTTAGGGGGACTGTACCCTAGTTAATGAAATCCTGAGTTGTTGCTCAGGGACTGGATGTAGGACTCCTAAGAGAGGAGGTCCGAACCAGGATAATCCTTATGTTGTGTGATTGTCTTCTTTGTGTATTTGATATTTAACTAATAGTCACTAACCTCCTTCGAAGACGTTTGTGTGAATATTTTTAGTTACAGGTATCTTGTAGATTATTTTAAAAGACCCATTCACCCCCCCCCCCCCCCCCCCCCCGGGCTCGTCAACTAGGCAACAAGTGGTATCAGAGCAAGTCTCTTCGATAAAGAAAGGATCCAACGATCTGAAGAGTAAAGATCCATGGTAGCCCAAGGCAACATTGAAGGTCAGTCTGTCAACCGACCCTCGCTCTTCGATGGTGACGATTATCCTTATTGAAAACCAGAATGGAGTACATCCTACAAGGCCATGATTATCAATATTGTCCATAGTAGAAGAAGGTGATCTTCTAGTCACCAATGTGAAAACTCAGTGGACAGATGATGATAGAAAGAAGATCTCCTTGAACTGCAAAGCAAAGAGCATTTTATGTTTGCTCTAAGTAAAAAGGAGTTCAACAGAGTCTCAGCCTGCAAATCCTCAATGGAAATGTGGGAAAAGCTCAGGATTACTTATGAAGGCTCAGACAAAGTAAAGGAACAAGATCGACATTCTTGTCACTCAATGAAAGATTTCAGATGCAATCAGGTGCGTCCATAACTCAAATGTTCAGTCGGTTCACTGACATCACAAATGGACTAGCTGGTCTGGGGAAAACCTATGAGATTGGAGACATGGTGAGGAAATACTTAGATCCTTACTGTCCTCGTGGACCCCAAGGTCACAGCAATAGAAGAAGCTAATGACCTGAAGATAATGTCAGTAGAAAAGCTCATTGGGTCCCTCATGGCCCATGAGATCAACATGAAAGGCTAGGAGAGTCCCTATCAGAAAGAAGCACTCCACGCCTTAAAAGCTGAAGAAGATTCACCAGAAGCAAGTTCAGATGAAGTGAAAGTGATGTGGACAGTGAGAATGAGAAGCAATGCTATCTAGAAGATTGCAGTGGATTCTAGCTAAGAAGAAGAAGTTCCAATCTGGTAGAAGCACTTCAAAAGAAACAAGGACTTCAAGAAACCAGATGGAAAAGATCTAAAGAAAGGAGAACCCATCTGCAATGAATGCACAAACAAGACACATTAAAGCTGAGTGTCCAAAATTCAAGAAGCCGGAGCTCAAAAATAGAGAGCTTCAGAAAGTACAAGAAGAAGGCGATGGCAGCAGCATAGGAAACAATAGCGACTCAGACAGTGATTCAAACTCCTGCAGCGATAAAGAAGAAGCCCATTTGGCTTTCATGGCAAATACTGAAGATAAGGTTAACCCTCGAGCATCCAAATGGTACTTGGATAGTTGGTGCTCAGGCACATGTCAGGAAACCATAAGTTATTCACTCATCTCTGAGCTGAAGAAGGAATAGTTACTTATGGAGATATGGAAAAGGAACAGTAATTGCAGTGGGTCTGTGAATAACAAAGGAAGAACATTATGGAAGATGTGTTGTGCTTGTCAAAGGGTTGAAGCATAATCTCATTAGCATCAGCCAACTGTGTGACAAAGGCCATCAGATCCAGTTTCAAGAATCGCAATGCAGCATACTGAAGAATGGATCAGTCATCTTTGAAGCAAATAGAAAAGAACGTGTATGTGCTCTATCTTGAGGAACTCAAAGAACAAAATGTCTGTCTGTCAGCAAATAAGGAAAAATCTATTGAATTATGGCACAGACGACTAGGACATTGTAGCATAGATGGTATGAGAAAATTTGTGAAGAAAAATCTTGTAGAAGGTCTGCCAAAGGTCAGTGCAAAAATGGAAGGTGTCTGTAGACCTTGTGCTAAAGGAAAGCACACAAAAGCTCCTTCAGTTCAAAAACGTGGTGACCACCTCAAAACCCTTAGAGCTCCTTCATATGGATCTATTTGGGCCAATGAGGACTACCAGTCTTGGAGGAAAGAACTTGGATTTGTCATAGTCGATGATTACTCAAGATTCACATGGGTGTCATTTCTAGAGCATAAAGGTGACACATTTGATAACTTTGTCAGTTTCAGCAGAAAGTTCAGAAGGATCAAAAGTTCAGCATTGTCTCTATCCGATCAGATCATGGTGGTGAATTTCAGAACGAAAAATTGCTAAGTTCTGTGATGATCAGGGAATTGAGCATAATTTCTCAGCACCAAGGACACCACAGCAAAATGGAATTGCTGAGAGAAAGAATAGAACCTATTGGATATGGCAAGAACAATGTTATCAGAAGAATCTCTGCCAAGGTATTTTTGGGCTGAAGCAGTCAACACAGCAAGCTACATTATCAACAGAGTTATGATCAGACCAATCCTAAGAAGACTGCATATGACTGTTCAAAGAAAGAAACCAAAGATCAGCCATTTCAGGACATTGGATGTCCTTGCTTCATTCACAACATGGAAAAAGAGACATGGGTAAGTTGGATGCCAATCAGATGAAGGTATCTTCATGGGGGACACCTCTAAACCCCAAGGCTATAGAGTATTTAAAAACGCACTTTTTAATTGAACAGTCGTACATATTATTTTTGATGAAACTAACCCTTCCTTGAGAAAGGAAGAAGATAGTGATAATGATGATACAGATGAGCTGTCCAAGAAACTAAAGAATACATCCATTGAGGACAAGATGATCCACCTCTGGAAGACTTGCAACAAAAGAAACTACACATGAAAATCTTCCAAAGGAATGGAGACACAAGAATCACCCACGAAAATATTATTGGTGATCCATCTGTAGGGGTAAGAACAGAGGTAATGTAATTCCCCTGTGATTACCTGACATTTGTTTCTCAAATAGAGCCGAGGTATAGTCAATGAAGCTCTTTGTGATGAATCTTGGATATTAGCCATGCAAGATGAATTAAATCAATTCAAGAGAAACAAGTATGTCACTTGTTCCTAGACATCAGACCATCCAGTCATGGCACTAAATGGGTGTTCAGAAATAAACTGATGAAACTGGTGGATCCTAACACACAAGGCCAGATTGGTAGCTCAAGCTACTCACAAGAGGAAGGCATAGATTTCGATGAAACCTATGCCCTGTAGCTAGACTTGAGGCTATTAGAATTTGCTTGCATATCATCCGCATTAGATTTGAAATTATTTCAAATGGATGTTAAGTCTGCATTTTGAATGGTTTATTAAGGAGAAGTCTATGTAGAACAACCTCTAGGTTTTGATGATACTGATTTTCCGGATCACGTTTTCAAATACACAAAGCATTCATCTGGTTTAAGCAAGCACCTAGAGCCTGGTATGAAAGGCTTAGTCTTTTCTTTTAAACCATGGTTTCAGTAGAGGTCAAGTAGATAGTACTCTGTCATAAGTTAAAGGTCAAACACTTCTACTAGTTCAAATTTATGTAGATGATATTATTTTTTGTTCTACTGATGAATCCCTATGCAAGTACTTTGAAAAGTTGATGCAAGGAGAATTTGAAATGAGCATGATGGGAGAACTTAATTATTTTTCTTAGATTACAAATCAAACAGGAAAGGAGGAACTCACATCTGTCAAGCAAGTACATAAAAGAACTCTTAAAAAATTTGGATTCGAAAATACCAAGCCACGTCAACATCGTGAGCACTGATGACCAGTCTGTCCCCATGTAATTTAATTAATTCATATATATTATATTTTTGATGATTAACAAAACCAAACAAAAGTTTCTCAATTATATCCAATGAATATTCATAAGTCTTAGTACAGGAAAAGAACCAAGGTCAAACAAGCCAATAAAGGTATGCTTACTTCTCTGAAGCTTTAATCTTTTCAATATATATTCTCTAAGTCCATATCGACTTCTGTTGAAATTCATAACGAGTCCTTATAAGACTGAAAAGTCTTGTTGTTTCAAACAAGTCGATGCCATAACGATCTGTAAGTGATCGCAACGATTTCCTTATAAGACTGAAAAGTCATGTTGTTTCAAACAGTCGATGTCACAACGACTCTATAAGTTACCATAACGATTTCTTTAGCCCACGACTTGCTTGTCACAACGACTCTAAGTTACCATACAATTTCTTTAGAGCCCGTAACGACTTGTCGTCACATGACTCTATAAGTTACCTTAACGATTTCTTTGAGCCATAAGACTTGCTCGTCACAACGACTCTATAGTTACCGTAACATTTCTTTAGAGCCCGTACGACCTGCTCGTCACAACGACTCTATAAGTTCCGTAACGATTTCTTTAGAGCTCGTAACGACTTGCCTGTCGCAACTCTTATATGACCATAACGATTTCTTTAGAACTCACAACGACTTGCTCGCCGTAACGATTCTATAAGTATTCATAACGATTTCTTTAGAACTCTCAACGACTTGCTTTCGTAACGATTCTATAAGTAGTCATAACGATTCTTTAGAATTCGCACGACTTGCTTTGTATAACGATTTGTTAAGTATTTCACATCGATTTCTTCATAACACAACGATTTGCTTTGTGCAACGATTCCATTAATGTTCATGATATCTCTTCTGTCACATAACGATTTGCTATGACTCATAACATTTCATAAGTCATATAGCCAGCGATTTCTATCTTGATATTTATTCATCTTAAAAGCGTTGACTAGCCAAAGTCCACGTAGACATCTTTCTGACGCTTTGCATTTATGAGATCTGAACGTATCTCTGCATGCATGCAGACCATATCATCCTTTATCGTGCCTACTCTGATTACGTCTTTTAGACTTAAGCTATTCTGCATTACTATTTCATGTCTATTGCTACTGACATTGACTGATATAGAGACAGCTTAGCTGTCTGCTATTTGAGATGACATTTGTGCAGACCTCTTCTAGCTTCATGGTACAACGTAAACAAAATAGAAGCCAACGGATATTTCTGAGATCTCATCTCTTTGCTGCTCAAGTGATCAAAAGACCTTGACTGGAAGCTTCAAGACTCCAGATGTCATTCAGTCTAACGACTACTCAAAAGAGACAAACGGACACTTCAACGTCTATATTTCAAATTGAAGATATAATACAGTCAGAAGAACAGAAGAAAAGATCGTGTATTCAAGCATTCAAATCCTCTGAAGAAGTCAGAGTTACGAACTTCATTACGCTAGCCTTTGCTCTTTTGCTCTCCACTAGTTTTGTGAAAATCTTGAGAGAGCTGTGTAGTTCTGAGAGTGTGCCGTGTTTAGATCTTTGCTCTCAGTTCTAGTTGCTTCAGATCCTTGCTTGTCAAGCTTGATCTAGGGGCTTGAATTTCATTCATTCTCTTTGTGTTGTTCCCTTCGGTTGTGAGGAAGACCTGGTGGTATCCAGGGGTTGTTCCCTTCGGTTGTGAAGGAAGCTGGTTGTGGTATCCCGTGTGTTTTTCCCTTCAGTTGTGAAGAAGACCGGGTTGTATCCAGGGTTGTTTCTATTCCCTTCGGTGTGAAGGAAGACCAACTAGCGGGTGTTGTAGCGTCCTTAGGGGACTATACCCTAGTTAGTGAATCCTGAGTCGTTGCTCAGGGACTGGACTAGGACTCCTAAGAAAGGAGGTCCGAACCAGGTAAACCTTGTGTTGTGTGATTGTCTTCTTTGTGTGTTTGATATTTAAACTACAGTCACTAACCTACTTCAAAGAAGTTTGTGTGAATGTTTTTAGTTACAGGTATCTTCTAGATAATTTTTAAAGACCCATTCACCCCCCCCCCTCTGGGCTCGTCAACTGGGCAACAGTGTTATCAGAGCGAGTCCTCTTCGCCAAAAAGGATCCAACGATCTGAAGAGTAAGATCATGGCAGCCCAAGGTAGCATTGAAGGGCAGTCTGTCAACTGACCCCTCTCTTTGATGGTGAAGATATCCTTACTAGAAGACCAGGATGGAATATTTTCTACGAGGCCACGACTATCAAATTTGGTCAATAGTAGAAGAAGGTGACTGGTTGTCACAAATGAGAAAGCACAATGGACAGATGATGACAGGAATAAAATTTCCTTGAATGCAAAGCTAAGAGCATCCTTTGCTGTGCTTTGAGTAAGAAGGAATTCAACGAGTTTCAGCCTGCAAATCCTCAATGGAAATGTGGGAAAAGCTCAGGATCATATGAAGGCACAGACAAGGTAAAGGAGACAAGAATCGACATTCTTGTCACTCAGTATGAAATATTTCAGATGCAGTCAGGTGAGTCAATCACTCAAATGTTCAGTCGATTCATCGATATCACCAATGGTTTAGCCAGTCTAGGGAAGACTTATGAGATTGCAGATATGGTAAGGAAAATTCTTAGATCCTTGCCATCCTCGTGGACCCCAAAGGTCACAGCAATAGAAGAAGCCAATGACCTGAAGAGAATGTCTGTAGAAAAGCTCATTGGGTCCCTCATGGCCCATGAGATCAACATGGAAAGGCTAGGAGAGTCCTCTAGCAGAAAGAAGCACTCCAACGCCTTAAAAGCTGAAGAAGATTCACCAGAAGCAAGCTCAGCTAAAAGTGAAAGTGATGCAGACACGAGAATGAGGAAGCTATGCTATCTAGAAAATTACAGCAAATTTTGGCTAAGAAGAAGAATTCCAATCAGGTAGAAGGCACTTCAAAAGGAACAAGGAATTCAAGAAGCCAGATGGAAAAGAAATGAAGAAAGGAGAACCATCTTCTATGAATGTAAGAAGCCAGGACACATTAAAACTGAGTGACCAAAATTAAGAAGCTGGAGTTCAGGAAGAAGGACAGTTCCAAGAAGTTCAGAAAGTACAAGAAGAAGGTGATGGCAGCAGCATGGGAAAACAGTAGCGACTCAGACAGTGAGTCAAGTTCCTGCAGTGATGAAGAAAAAGCCAACTTGGCCTTCATGGCAAATACTGAAGATAAGGTAACCTCTGACTCCTCCTTTGATTCATGCAATGATTCAGATTCCGATATATTTAGAAGAGGCTTTCAACGAACTATATGAAAAATATAAAGAAGTAACCAAATTATTAAAAGTAAGCAAGAAAAACATAGTCTGTATAGAAAATACAAACTCAGATCTAAAATCAGAAAATGAACAATTAGAAAGTCAAATAACTGAACTTAAAAGAAGAAATGAACTGTTATGTGAAGACCTAAAAGCTAAGAATGAACAAATAACTAAATTAGAGAAACAAGTAAGTTCAGATGAACTAAAAACTGAAATCAAAACACTAACAGAAGAAAATATACAGTTATCTAGCACATTAGAAAAATTCACTAATGGTAAAAACTCCCTCATATTAAAAGGTGCTAGACGATCAGGTAGGAAGAAAAATGGATTAGGATATACACCCCCAGATAATGAAGAAACCATAATTTATCCTAAAACATATCCAATACCAAAATTTGTACCTGAACAAGATATAGCATACAAAGCTGATTTCAGATATATAGAAAAAGTAACCAAATTATCCTGCTGTAGTCACTGTAACAAGTTAGGACATATCATAACGACATGCCCAACAAGACATAAAACATGGATAATAAAAAGGCAAAATAAATGATACTAACCCATCAGGACCCAAAAAAATTGGGTACCTAAAACTTGATGTTTTTATTTCAGGATATCTCTCGAGCATCCAAATGGTATTTGGATAGCGGGTGCTCAAGGCACATGTCAGGAAACCAGAAGTTATTCTCTCATCTCCAAGCTGAAGAAGGAATAGTCACTTATGGAGATAATGGGAAAGGAACCGTGATAGGCAGTGGTTCTGTGAATAACAAAGGAAAAACAGTCATAGAAGATGTGTTATTAGTCAAGGGATTAAAGCACAATCTCATTAGCATCAGCCAGCTGTGTGACAGAGGCCATCAGATCAAGTTTCAAGAGTCGAAGTGCAGCATACTGAAGGATGGAGCAGTCATCTTTGAAGCTAATAGAGAAAAGAATCTGTATGTGCTCTATCTTGAAGAACTCAAGGTTCAGAATGTTTGTCTGGCAGCAAATAAAGATAAATCTACTGAATTATGGCATAGACGACTAGGACATAGTAGCATAGATGGCATGAGAAAACTGCTGAAGAAGAATCTTGTGGAAGGTTTACCTAAGGTTAGTACAAAATTGGATGGTGTATGTAAACCTTGTGCTAAGGGAAAGCACACCAAAGGCTCCTTCAAGTCAAAGACGGTGGTGACCACCTCAAAACCCTTAGAGCTCCTTCATATGGATCTATTTGGGCCAATGAGGACTACCAGTCTTGGAGGAAAGAATTTTGGATTTGTCATAGTTGATGACTACTCAAGATTCACATGGGTATCATTCCTAGAGCATAAAGATGACACCTTTGAAAACTTCGTCAGCTTCAGTAAGAAAGTTCAGAAAGATCAGAAGTTCAGCATTGTGTCTATCCGATCAGATCATAGTGGTGAATTTCAGAATGAAAAGTTTGCTAGATTCTGTGATGATCACGGAATTGAGCATAATTTCTCAGCACCAAGAACACCACAGCAAAATGGTATCGCTGAAAGAAAGAATAGAACCCTATTAGATATGCAAGAACTATGCTCTCAGAATATGATCTGCCAAGATACTTCTGGGCTGAAGCAGTCAACACAGCAAGCTACATTATCAACCGAGTAATGATCAGGCCAATCCTGAAGAAGACTGCATATGAACTATTCAAAGGGAAGAAGCCAAAGATCAGCCACTTCAGGACTTTTGGATGTCCTTGCTTCATTCACAACAATGGAAAAAGGAACATTGGTAAGTTGGATGCCAAATCAGATGAAGGCATCTTTATGGGGTACACCTCTAAACCCAAAGGCTATAGAGTATTTAACAAACGTACTTTATTGATTGAACAGTCTGTACATGTTATTTTTGATGAAACTAACCCTTCCTTGAGAAAGGAAGTAGATAGTGATAATGAGGAAACAGATGAACTGTCCAAGAAACTAAAAGACTCATCAATTGAGGACAAGGATGATCCACCTCTGGAAGACCTTCAACAAGAAGAACTTACACATGAAAATCTTCCAAAGGAGTGGAGATACAAGAAAGATCACCCACTTGAGAATATTATTGGTGATCCATCCATAGGGGTAAGAACAAGAGGTAATGTTATTCCCTGTGATTACCTAGCTTTTGTTTCTCAAATAGAGCCTAGGACAGTCAATGAAGCTCTTTGTGATGAATCTTGGATAGTAGCCATGCAAGATGAATTAAATCAATTCAAGAGAAACCAAGTATGGTCACTTGTTCCTAGACCATCAGACCATCCAGTCATTGGCACCAAATGGGTGTTCAGAAATAAACTGGATGAAACTGGTGCAATCTTAAGAAACAAGGCCAGATTGGTAGCTCAAGGCTATTTCAAGAGGAAGGCATAGATTTCGATGAAACCTATGCACCTGTAGCTAGACTTGAGGCCATTAGAATATTACTTGCATATGCATCTGCTTTGAATTTAACACTATTTCAAATGGATGTTAAATCTGCATTTTTAAATGGTTTTATAAAAGAGGAAGTTTATGTGGAACAACCCCGGGTTTTGATGACATAGAATTTCCTAATCATGTTTTCAAACTTCACAAGGCATTATATGGTTTAAAGAAAGCACCTAGAGCCTGGTATGAAAGGCTTAGTTCTTTTCTTTTAAACCATGGTTTCAGTAGAGGTCAAGTAGATAGTACTCTTTTCATAAAGTCAAAGGTCAAACACATTCTATTAGTCCAAATTTATGTAGATGATATTATCTTTGGGTCTACTGATGAATCCCTTTGCAAGTACTTTGAAAAGTTGATGTAGGGAGAATTTGAAATGAGCATGATAGGAGAACTTAATTACTTCCTTGGACTACAAATCAAACAAGGAAAGGAAGGAACTCACATCTGTCAAGCAAAGTACACAAAAGAACTCTGAAGAAATTTGGATTCGAAAATACCAAGCCACTGTCAACACCAATGAGTACATCAACAAGAATGGACAGTGACAAGATGGTAAGAAAGTAGATCAAAAGATCTACAGAGGTATGATAGGTTCACTCCTTTATTTAACAGCTAGTAGACTGATATTTTATTTAGTGTATGCATGTGTGCTAGGTATCAAGCAGATCCTAAAGAATCACATTTAATTTCTGTGAAAAGAATATTTAGATATTTAGCAAGATCTCATGACTTAGGTCTATGGTATCCAAAACATTGTGAAATTAACTTAGTAGGTTACTCAGATGCTGACTATGCTAGATGCAAATTAGATAGAAAAAACACCAGTGGTAGTTGTCAATTTCTTGCAGGATGTTTAATATCTTGGTCTTCAAAGAAACAAAATTCAGTAGCACTATCTACTGCTGAAGCTGAGTACGTAGCTGCTGGAAATTGCTGTACACAACTCTTATGGATAAAGCAACAACTTGAAGATTTCGGATTAAACATCAAATCCATCCCACTGTTGTGCGACAACACCAGTGCCATAAATCTCACCAAGAATCCAGTTCAACATTCAAGGACCAAGCATATTGAGGTTAGATATCATTTTATTGTGATCATGTAGCAAATGGTAATATTGAATATCTTTTATTGATACAAATGGTCACTTAGCAGACATTTTCACAAAAGCCTTACTGAGGAGAGATTCACATCTCTTAGAAGGGAATTAGGCATGTGCAATTTGTGAAAAAGGTTTTGTTTACAACTGGCACATTAAATTTTAGAATTAAGTAATTTTTCCCTCCATGGTGTTAAGCAAAAGAAATTCAAATTATCCTTTGTAACCGCTCTCTCATTGAAGTCGATTTGAATAGTCAAACTCTTTTGTCTTCTTCTGCCACCTTTTGGCGCCTCACTTTCCACAACGCATTAATTATTCATAAAATCAATGACAGAACGATTCGTATCTCATCGTCTACCTTTTCCCCTTTTCATCCTGTCGCATGAGCCGATGCCCTAACAACTCATATCTCAACCCTCTGCAAATTTGAACCTTCCTCCTCCTTCCTCAAAATTCTTGACGATTCCTTCTCTTCTCCTTCCGTTTCAACCCTCCAGAGACTTTCCCACCTGAATCCATGGCCGCACCAGTCATCGCCGGCAGTTTGGGTGGCTACAGCGCCGAGTTTCTCACTCCTAAGTAGCAGGAGAGGTTTACCTTTGTGAAGATAAAGCTCTGTGGTGATAAAGAAGTCGATGTTGCTAATCTGAGGAAAAATGGAATGAGCAGTGTGGTAGATTTGATCAATCAGATGCAGTGGACGGGAGTTACCACCTTTTCAGAGGTCAGTTATCCGGACCTGGTAAAAACTTTCTTCGTGTGTATGAGAACAGAGGAAGATGGGTCCCTAGTTTCTTCAGTGAAAGGAACCATGATTAGAATAGACCCTGAGTTGCTGAAGATGTTGTTTGATGTGAAGACTTCCGGATTTAGTGGGGTTCACACTATGGACGCCCAAGTGAAAGGTTTGGGAATTGTAGGACCAGGCTTCAAGCTAAGGGATGACAAGCTTGATATAAATCAACTATCTGCTTTCAACCGCCTCCTTCATTTTATTGTCTGTCAAATCTTAGTTCCCAGAAGTGCAACATTCTCCTCTTGCACAAAGGCCGACTCAGACATGATGTACTGGGCCATTCAAAATAAGGAGATAAATATGGCTACAGTGATGATGGAAAGAATGAAATTTGCCAGAGATCAGATTTGGGACACCAAGAGTAAGTTAAATGTGTCCCTGCCTATGCCCACCTACTTACCAAGATCTTCAAGCACTTGGTGTTGATCTTTCTGGGGCAGTTGTAGAGAAAATGGGCCAAGCATCAGGTCCAGGAACCTAAAGAAGAGTGGCTTCTCTGTGGAAAATGGTGTCTGGTTCAAGGCTTCTGTTGCTGAAGGCGAAGCCATCATCGACGACACCTCAGTTGTTCATCAGGAGATGGGATCAGCAGATATGATTCCAGAATTGCCAGTGGAGTCAGTTTCAGCTCCAGCAGTTGGAGCAACAGAATCATCAGGCCCCTCTTTAGCAGAAGTTCAGTCTGAAATTGCAGTGGAGAAAAGAATATCAGCACCAGCTTCAGAATTTCTAGAAGATTTAGCTGTAAATTTTGCATAAAGGAGAATTGAGGATATTCTCCCAGAGGATATTATTTCAGTTAAGGACCCACTACCCTCAACTGTGGTTGCATCTATTCTTTCAGACATTATTGATTCGATTCCTTTCACCTCTAGTGCTCCAGAAACCAGTGGCAGAGTTGCAGAAGAGGCTGTGGCATCAGGCCACATTGATGAACCAATGGAAGATGTCAAGTAGAGGTAGAGCACCCAGCTGCTCAGGGTGACTCTGTAATGGAAGATGCTCCCATTCAGGGGGAGCAAGTATCAAATAAAGAAGATGCTCCTATTGAGGGGGAGCTATCAAAAGAAGGTTCAGCAGAAATAACTCCAGTTGTTGATGGTCAGGAGGAAAGGCATAGAGATTCTCAAAATTTGGATGACAGAGAAGGAGAGATTGCAAGCTCTTCGAGCTCAGATGATGATCAACCTCCTCCAGCAAAAGAAGGCAGGAAGAAAGGAAAAGAAGTTGCCTCTGAAGTTCCACTCCTGGCTGATACACCTTTTGAGAGGCAGGTCAAGCAGAAAATTGTCATAAATTTGAAGCCAGTGATTGAAAGGCTGAATGTGCAAGGTGAGCTATTATGTACTCTCCAGTCAGATGTAAACTCTATATTTCTGAGCCAAGCTTCAGCCAACAAAGAGTTAGGACAAATCAGAAATGCTATGAAATGGTTTAATAAAGAAATGAGTAGCATGAAAGGCATGCTCTCGGATATTATCAAGGCAGTTGGAGTTCAAGCTCCTCCTCCTCCTCCTCCAGAAGCTCAGGAGCCTAGAGAAAATGTGTGGGCCATCAGGGCCAGCACCAGAAGTAGCAGCAGCACCAGAAGCAGCAGCAGCACCAGAAGAGGTAGGGCCAACAGGGCCAGCTGATCAGGTTGAAGGGCCTCCAGGGCCATCTGAGCAAGGGTCAGAGCCATTAGGGCTATTGGAGAGTGAGTCTGTGCAGATAGACGCAGAAGAGTTCTTGGCACCAAAGCCCCCAGCTCCCTCTTTCCCTCTCACACACCTATTCCTCCAACTCCACCCTCAGCTCCTACAGCACCTCCTGCTCCTAAACATTCAAGAAGCCTCAATCTAGACCAATTCTTCTCCTACACCATTTCAGTCCACCTCATGTAGACTGCGGTTATTTCCCGATGTCCCTCCTCTCCCTTTTTGGGTCGGGGCAAAGGGTGAATAGCGAGAGAATAAACGGCGTCCACACGGGGAATAAAAATGGACAGAAAGTAAAAGAAAGTCGTGATCGCCAGGCACTTTTACTAAAAAGTGCCAAAAGTAGGGACGGTCTAAAAGGGGATGTATACCTTTTGGGCCCGTGGAAAGTAGCGGGATGTGTATGCGGTGGGTCCTTCCTCCTCCTTCCACCGGCCGGCCGGCGAAGGAGATTTAGCCCGAGGTACCTGAAGAGGACAAAAATGGAAACGAATTAGGCGGACGTGTAGTAAATGAAAAAGACAATGGAAGACAGCGGACATGACATAAAATGGTGCGGACGCACCTTCTAACTACGAAAATGAAAAACCCCTAACTAGACAGGGAGAGAAACATGCACGTGTGTGCGTGTGTATTGTCTGGTGACTCGGACAGGGGGAGAGAAGGCTGTGAGAGCCCGGAAACAGCATGGCGGATGGCAACGCCTCATCGTGGAGCGGACGGCGTGGATCGTCCTCCGGCTCCGGAACGGCAGCTTCTGGGCAGCAGGATCGTCCCACTGGAACCTCCAGTGGACGTGGAACGGAACGGCAGGTGGGCGACGCGTTGGACGGGCAGGGCTTCGCCGCTCTGGGGGGTAAGGTCTCTCTCTCTTTCACTGCTTCGGAGGGGGCTTGTATATATAGACTCACTGTTTTAAATCGCGTCCAAACCAGCTAACGTTTTTCAAGTAAAATTGCGGCCACAGGGAACGTCACGATTCATAAGGTCGGCCAGATGTCCCATCAACTTGCCAAAATATAATGATTACGGCACGCAGCGATCTCACGAATCACGTCGACCATAGTCGTCGCATTTTGGAAGGTCAAATCGATTTGACAACCATGACCTCATTTGCGTCCAATAAAATGCGTCCATCATACGGGTCGCAATTAACAACCGCCTGAACATTTGTAACGCTGTAACTGGCGGTTCTTAATCGCGGCGTGTTGTCTGAGCGCGATTCAGAGTCTGACACCGTACTGACAACGTTCTGACGCCTGGCAGGGGCATGGGGTGCGCAGGGCGGCTAAGAATCGCGTCGTACAACCACGATGGGTTTCAGAGCCTGCCACAGGTGTCAGAACGTGTGCGCTCTGGCACAGCCTGAAAATTATTGACCTTTTAACATCGGCGGCCGTCATGGACGCCCTTTAACGTCGGTTAAGCGTTGCGTCCCGTAAGGCGGTAGCTGAATTGCGTCGCCTCAGGGCATCGCGCTTATGGCATTTAATACGCGTGTGCCGGTCTGGTCGCGATTTCAAACAGTGTGCTGATTTTTTTGGGTTTTCTAGACTTTTTTGTAGACTTATCTAAAAGGTTCTAAAAAGCTTTAAAAGACAGGAAAAATTCTAAAAAGTCTCAAAGTAAAATAGGAAATTCGGGGAAATCACTTAAAAAGGTAATTAAAGACAATCACATTGAGGCGTTACAATGCAACTCAAGATTTTATCCAATTTGGGTAAAATTGGCGTGTCTACAGATGCCTCGCCTTGGCGTTTCTTTGTAAGGAGTAAAGCGAAAGCAAAACAACTGAAAAGTAAACGCCAAGGTGTAATGAGACACGCCCTTTTAAGGCACAGACTGGAGTTGTTCGTCAATTTAAAATAACGCTGTTCTTCGAAAACTATTCTGGAGAGGAAACTGTACCATCGTAGAAACTAAACTACAAAGTAAAGACAAATGCATGATCAACTTCCGTCGTCGGGAAGTACCTAAGGATGTAATCCATTAGGTTTCACCTGTGTATGGGGCTGCCATGCCGTAGGTGGATCGAAAGTAAAGTAAAGGAAAAAATCTAGGATGGATGAGTTTCTCTCCGAAAAGAACATCTTCAAACAACTTTATAATAAACTGAGTACTGGACTCAGAGTGAAATTATCGGGTTGCTTGGTATTGACGGACCAAGTGATTATCTTTAATTAAGCTTTTCAAATGATTTTCTCTGAAATTCCTATTTGCATCTAAGGCTTTCCACAATCTTCCTGTTAACCTACGTGAATGCATGCTGGGCTAAAAGAAAAGACTCATAAAACAAAACAAAATATAGATAATCAAGGATAATATTGTTGTACTGGAAAGGGGTCAGGATACCCATGGGAACTGTCGCCCCTCCTTGCAGGAGCTGTCGTTCATCCTTTTATCCAAATTGGGAACTATCGTCCCCCAGGTACCATGGGAACTGTCATCCCCCATCTTCGGCCAACGGCCTATCCTTAGAAGCAAGAATCCTCTAGAATTATACTCATTTTTCGGCAGTGAAGGGGAACTCAAACTCAGATTCATTAAAGCCTCAAGGTCCTTGACAGGCTCTAATAAGTATACCGTATAGTAAATGCAATATATGTTACTATGTGGAGGTTGTCGAGGATGTTCGTGTATCCTACAATATAGTAAACATCATGAACCTGCACGAAAAAATAGCTCAAAACATTAACAACAAAGGGGTACTGATCAAAATCGCGTCCAGTCTCATGGACACCTTTCAGCATCAAATCGTGACTGATGCTGTCGACGCGTTTTAAGATGCAAGCCAGAATTTAAAAATTCTGCTTTTACTCACTTATTGGGTGGCAATGGGAGGATGGTTCTGGATGTGGGGTGAGTCACCCTCGGGGTGAGGTCCCAAAATCCTCATCCACTTGTTACAATACCCATCATTTACCCATTCCAATTTATCCACTCCCATTTCAACCTTCTCACTCCAACCTTAGTTTACTCTCATTTCTTCCCACCCTTGCAAAGAGTGTTCTAAGAGAAAGCTTGAAGAGAAGAAAGCTTGGTGATGGAGCAAGGTTCATCCTCAAGGGGAGCAAGGAGAGAGGTTTTCAATAAGTTGAGCCAAGTTAGTGGTCATGTTAGCAAGCTTGTCCAAGCCGGAATGGTAGGTGATTATGTTGCTAGTGTCACGTCCCGAGAATTACGCAGCGGATATTAATTCGAGAAATTCGAGTCGATATTTCGAGACGTGGACAGTCGGCAAATAAGCTCTAGCTAGCACGCACTAAATGTGTATCAACACAACATCATAATAGGGCCCAAATGTGAACTCAATTATAAATTGTATTCAAATCTCATATTTGTCTCAGATAAACTAATACAGGACTAAGACTCAATAAAAGCAAAAGTACATACTACCTCACTTCCTACTACATTCTTCTAACACTCAAAATAAACTAACTATAGATAGACTCATGTTGGAATGCTCTTCACTCGGGCGCATTCCCATCCTCGACTTGCTCTTCCTCTTGCACTTCATGGTCACCTAGATTGGTAAAAGTAGGGAATGAGCAAACTAGCCCAGTAGGATTTATATCTCAATGTGCGGGCAATGATATAAGTGATTAACATTTTAGAACTAGGCAAGTACGATGAATGATATGCAAGTACGAATAAAACTCATTAAAACATGATATATAAGACAAGCTAGAGAGAGTGATTATGATAGAACGAGATTTGTGAACAAGATGACAGATAGAACTAGCAATAGATCACTTTGTACAAGCACGCAAGAATTCACTTGATGTCAAGAACGCAAGATATCACTAATTGCATTAAATGCAGGATGGCCATATCACGCAAGCAAGCAAGCACGCACGAGCACGATCAAGTAACACTAATCCGGCACGTAGACACCAATGTACACCAAGAAAAGATCCATCAAGAATGTACACCAGGACACGTGTATGTGGTTATGTATCTAACATTCAACAAGCAAGAAAGTACTCCCAGCGCAGATGCAACGCCAGTAATCATTATACCCCATAGTTAACAGTATATTTATGACTCTCCGTCATTGGGGCTAGACTGGAGCCCTTGGACACACGCCGTGCCCTGTCAGCCATCTCATGAAAATTTTTAATGTAGATACCCACAGTCATTAATAATGGCCAATGAGAGTTTCAATAAGTAAGCAGGTGTAATGTCATGTTCATGATGATGATGGGAAGAAGTAATAAGTAATGGAACATGATTTCACGAGTACAATGGTCAAAAGATAAATTCGGCAGCACAACGGTACGATTTATACTTTCGTTCAATCTTTACATTAATGGCTTAGTCCAGTTTGTAAGTCTCACTCACGAGAACAAGAAGAGAAAGGAAGTGCACGCTATCTCCAAGGAACTTCAATGGTACAACCAACTCGTCGGCCATGTGGGAATCCATGGTCAGAGGAGATTTACGGAGGCCTTGGTGAAAAGGTCGCTAGTCTACGATTCGGAATGACCGGTAGAGAGTTTCCAATTTCCCAAGAAAAGGCTGCCTAATAGTGCTAGTGTATAGTGCGGTACGCGTGTCTAAATTCTCAAACCATCGGTCTCAATCTCGCAGGAAGCACTTGACAATATAACATGGAATAAAACTATGCACTTTAACAAGTCATGGTTTGCAAGATTTTATGATAACCATTATCATTTAAACATGGTAGACA
>CM024761.1:127655036-127710735 GCA_014218235.1 Colocasia esculenta
GGAATGAGTGTAATGAGGAGGGAGGAGGAATAGGATGAAGAAAAGATGAGAGTGGAAGGAGGTATATCAGTTGGTCCAGAAGAGGAGGGACCAGAGGATGAGAAGGCTCCAGCTGATGAGGAGGCTGGAGGTACTCAAAGAGAGGATTAGGTGGAGGAATGTGTGTGAAGGGACAGGAGGTGAAGAGGATTGGGAAGGAAGGGGGTAGGAGAGAGATGGTTCTGGGCTTTGGCTGTTTAAATGGTTGAGGAGCTGGTGGTGCTGTTGAGGAGAGGTGGAGAAGGAGGGGCTGGTGTCTGGATGAGTGAAGGAGCTGGGGGCTCTGGAGCAATAGCTTCTTCTTCTGCTTGGATCTGCTCAGACTCATCTCCCCGGCCCGGTTATTGGGTTTACATGAGAATGTTAAGTTGACATATGGTATGTTTGTTTTTGATGATGAGCATTTCATGAACAATACAAATTGATGTGATGTGAATATGTGAAACATAATGAGAATGTCAAGTCAAGCAAATATTAATCAAGAAAAACATGTCTAACTTGTTCATTTATATGTTCATTATATCTCACTAATAATTTTCTTAAATGTAGGTGAGATTCCATGCAAGACAATGTACCAAAGACAAGAGCAAAAGCTTAAGAAATTGAAACCTGTCAGTACTTGTCAACAGATGAATAGTGACCTGTCAACAGATACACTGTAGCCTGTCGACAGATACACTGTAGCCTGTCGACAGATACACACAGAAAATGGTTTCCCGGAAGGCCAGTCTGCTGGATTTTGCAAACCTGTCAGCACCTGTCGACAGCAGCAAGTCGGCTGTCGACAGACGGAGTTTTGGGAAGATCTGATGGTTATGATATGATCTATATTGGGTGTTTCCTTTTAGCACGACTCTCTATGCTTGGACACCACTATATATAGACCATATAGAGGTATTTCGAAGCAATGAGCCTCCACACAAAAAACCCTAAGCCAGAACAGAAGAAGAAGGTTCCCCTGTTTTCTGCTTCAACCCTCGTCTAGGAAAAGGAAGATCTATCTTCAGAACGGATTTGAAGCTGGTTTGTCCGTCTTTCAAGCTTCTCCATCAACTAATACTTGTCAAGACAAAGCTTGAAGTTCTTCCAGACGACCACCACTAAGAGTTCTTCATCAGGATATACTTCTACATCTCTGAACTCTTCTACTTCTACACCTTTCATATCTTTATGTGTGTGGTAGTGGTTCAAGCATTCCTTGTGCTTGATCCACGTGTGGATTGTTGTTATGATTGCGTGTTTGCATCAGAAAAGTGTGTGGTGTGTTGGTCAGATCAAGGCTAGAGGATTTGATCTATTGTGGACTTGATCTAGCGTGTGTGTGTGTGGTTGAGCCGTTGTGCTCGTGTGTGTGTGTTGTACTCAGTTCTTGAGTAGTGTCCTCACTGTGTGAGGGGTGGACGTAGGAGTCACGTGGTGTGATCTCCGAACCACCTAAAAATCCCTTGTGCACTGTGGTTTGACTTGTTTTGCATTGTGTTGCGCTAGATGCATGCCTAGGGATTTCGTCTACACACTAACTGTTAATTTGTTCACACACAGTACATCAGATCAAGGGGTTTTATTGAGTAGATCTTTTAATCCAAAGTAATTCTTAAATTGCTTAAGTTTTTGCTGCAAATCTATTCAACCCCCCTTTCTAGCTTTGCCATAACCGAATATCCGATCCTAACAATTGGTATCAGAGCAGGTTCTCTGTTCATCGGTTGTGTTTTGGGAGATCTGTCTTTGTGTGCTTTACCGCTCTGATCCTAACAATTGATTCTAAATCTGACTTGATTTGCTTGAACTGATTGATTGCCTTTTGATCTCAGCAATATTTTGTTGATTGGTCTAATCATCTGAAACATATTCAGAAATATGGCTAAGTTCTCAAGCATCATAAATAGACCTATGATAATTGAGTTTGATGACAAGGTTGATGAAATGCAGGTCTCCTCTATGAAAACCTGCAAGTCTAGAAAGGGAACGGAAGAAAAATGCTACATGGCTCATGGCAGCTCAAGAGGCTCTTCCCGTTCAGACGAATCTGAAGGATCACATCTGTCAGAGAAGTCAAGAACTCTCAAAGGTCAGGTAAATCCAATTCAGATCCATTTGATGCATCAATATCTAATTCTGATTCAGAGGATGATATATCCTATGATGAATTGATAGAATGCTATGAGCACTTGTCCAATCAATTAAGAAGGTAAAAGCTCAAAACAAGAAGCTAAAAGAAAAATTAGAGAAGAATGAAATGATAATTGATAATGCTCAAGCATTCTATGAAGAAATAAAAATTGAAAATGGAGAATGAAAAATGGAAAATGAAGTCAAAACTATGGAATCATGTTTTCTAAATTGAAAGAAGATCATGATCAGGTTGAATCTGAAATTTTGATTTGAAAAATGAAAATGAAAAATTGATTGATCATAATGAGAATCTCAAATTTGATAATGATCAATTGAACAAACAAATCTCCAACATGGCTCATGATCACCAAATAAAAGAAAAATGCAATCAACTGGTTGAGGAAAATAATCATCTAAAAAAGAAGATTGAAAGCTTGTATCATGACAGACCATTAAATGATGAATGAAACAATTTTAAGAAGAAAATTGCTGACTTGGAAAATCAAGTTGTTCAAAGTGAAATTGAAAAGAACAAAATACAAAATGGTCTGGATGTCATGAAAAACCAACTTCTAACTTCTGAAAAAAAATTGTTGCATTGAAAGCTAAAAAGAAAAAATTGAACAAAAGTGCTGCAAAAAGGAAGAATCATGTTTCAATTGAAAACTAGAAAAAGAAAATGGAAAAGAAACAAGAGTCCACAAGGTCTCCACACCTCCTCCAGCAACCCAGAATGTTTCAAGAAAATCTCCAACTCCACATCATGCCAAGAGATACCAAAGGGTACCACCTCCTTCTTCTCAACCCAAGGGTGATCAAAGTACTCTAAAGGATCTCAGAGATTCCAGCAAATGCAATCACACTATGTAAGCTCCAGGTAATGCTCAACCCATTTGCTTTAAATGCAATAGGCCTGGTCATCTTACTAAATTCTGCTGGAATAAAAATCAACACTCTCAAAAATGTCAAGTTTGTCCAATGCTTTACATGTCATGAACATGGACATTGTCTAAGAACTGTTGGCATAAGATCATGATTTTGTGCATGTTCCCAAGCTCCATGCTCATATTTCATTAATGAAAGAAATACAACTATTCAAAAATAAATCACTTTGGATTCAGAAATCATTGTTGAATTCTAACATTGACGTCATTCCAGGACCCAAGCAAGTGTGGGTCCCAAAATCAGCTTAATGAATAAGCTGAGATGTCTTGCAGCCAAAAATTAGAAATAGATTCATGACATTGGCTGTGCAAGGCAAAAATGATGGAGAACAAAGGTAAATTTTTTTTGAGACTATGATTGAAGACTGTTCAGGTAAAATCTCTTTATCACTACAGATTTGAACTGCTAGAATTGAATTGGATTTTTAATTCTATCTGAGCAATGAAAAATGTGTTTTGATGCTATCCCCAAATGACAATACTTCTTAGCCATTAAAGTCATGCTAAAAAAAAAAAAAAAGAAATGGATCTTTTATGTAGTGACTATTTGGTATATTAAATGGTGAAATGTGGAAGGACAAGTCCGGCTTGTTTGGAAACTATCATTATGCATGAGAAATATTCTCCGCCAAGTATCAATAGTCTTCTACTACATAAAGATTATCAAAAAATTCATAATCTCAAGAACCTCAATTGATCACGTTTATACTCTCCTTGTGCAAATTGCTTGACATGAACATGTGTGAATTGCTTGAATGTTCATTCAATACCATGCATACATTATGGGGGAGTAAGTCAAAAGAGTTTTTGAGTGAGTTGTTTGAGGGACATTCTTTCACATCAATCTTGCCACATGTCTCTCTTTAAAGAATGAATGTTGGTGTTTTTATGCTTATGGATGTTCTTTTGTGTGCACATGCTTGTTATGTTTGTGTATCTCATTGATTGATTTGCTTGAATGATGAGTCATCATATACACATTCTATGGGGGAAAGTTAAGGCTAGGTGAGTGAAATGCATAAGAGATCCCTTCATATTCAATGTGTATTTATCCCTCAATCTTATGGTTCAAATCACTCTCAATTCAAAGCCTTAAAGCTGAAGTTTCAAAGCCCCTGTCGACAGCCCCAAACAGCTTGTCGACAGATATGCCTTCACAGAACCAAGAAATTGCACCCTGTGTGCATCTGTCGACAGCCACTTCTTCTGCTGTCGACAGCCAGGCACAGTTCCGAACTTCATATTTTCTGTCTGTCTGTATCTGTCGACAGCCAGCACCCCAGCTGTCGACAGCCCATACCTTGCCTGAACCCAGAACTTCACAACTGTCTGCATCTGTCGACAGGCTCATGTTTGCTGTCGACAGATACTCACTTCATCCATAAATCTTCATCTTTTCTAATCCTTTCTTTATGAGTATGTTCATATTATTGATGTAAGGGGAGAATAGGGACTTACTATTCATTGCAACCTTTCATATTCACATAGTATCAAAGACATTGAATTAATCACAGTGATTTTGATATAATGTTTTGTGCTTGAGTCTAGGTTGTGTCATCTAGAGAACATTGATCAAATCTAATGATTTTAACCTAACTCACTTGAATAACTCCCTTGTGGATTATCATGTTTCTAAAATGGTTTGATAAGTAAGAAGGTTTTTGAACTTAATGTTTTACATTAACCATTGACCTTAAATAATTTCATTGACCTTGATTGTTAAAATATAAAAAAAAGGGAGAAAAGCTACCTATTTTAAACACTCAAAAGTTCATAAAAAGTATTTGAAATGGGACAAAGGCAGAGCAATGATGAGTATCAGTGAGTAACCGGGGACATGGGCATCACAAATGTCTGTCTTCGCGTTAAAAAGTCATTTCATTATCTCTGCACAATAGTATGATGGTCACTTACACTGAGTAACTGGGGGTACGGGCCCAAATGTCTACCTTCACGTCAAAAGGTGAAAGTGATCCTAATTACTACTTTTCCCACATTAACTTGACACAGAAAAAATTCAACGCAAGAAATAGAGTGTAGCCTCCATGCTTTTACATCAACGGCAATGTGTTGTTTATTGTTAATCACTCATGTAGACATTACTTTCAAGTACCATCTGAACATCACCCACAAAGGAACATGTTTTTCTACAACGGTTTTATCCAAAGGGGTTTCTTATGTTCTATATTCTTGAACGGTGTTTCTAAATGCCATAACTTAAGATTCTCAGAATATATCTCTTAACCATTGTAGAATTTTTATGTGTTTTAATACTAGTGTTTATGACATTTTGCAATGGATATAAACTGGTTCTCAACCTTAAAATTCCATTTGAACACTCATACCCCACTCAGATCCTTCACAATTCAGTTCGGGGTCAAGTAGTTCTTTGCTTCATTCTTATCCATTTGTGCATGACTTATCTTTTTGGATGTTGCCAAAAGGGGGAGAATATAAATTGAAAAATATGTCATCATCAAAAAGGGGGAGAATGTTGGGTTTACATGAGAATGTTAAGTTGACATATGGTATGTTTGTTTTTGATGATGAGCATTTCATGAACAATACAAATTGATGTGATGTGAATATGTGAAACATAATGAGAATGTTAAGTCAAGCATATGTTAATCAAGAAAAGCAAATGCTAATCAAGAAAAACATGTCTAACTTGTTCATTTATATGTTCATTATATCTCACTATAATTTTCTTAAATGTAGGTGAGATTCCATGCAAGACAATGTACCAAAGACAAGAGCAAAAGCTCAAGAAATTGGAAACTTGTCAGTACCTGTCAACAGATGAATAGTGACCTGTCAACAGATACACTATAGCCTGTCGACAGATACACATAAAAATGGTTTCCCGGAAGGCCGTCTTCTGGATTTTGCAAACCTGTCAGCACCTGTCGACAGCAGCAAGTCGGCTGTCGACAGACAAAGTTTTGGGAAGATCCGATGGTTATGATATGATCTATATTTGGGTGTTTCCTTTTAGCACGACTCTCTATGCTTGGACACCATTATATATAGACCATATAGAGGTATTTTCGAAGCAAGGAGCCTCCACACAAAAAAAAACCCTAAGCCAAGAACAAGTAGAAGAAGGTTCCCCTGTTTTCTGCTTCAACCCTCCGTCCAGGAAAAGGAAGATCTATCTTCAGAACGGATTTGAAGCTGGTTTGTCCATCTTTCAAGCTTCTCCATCAACTGATACTTGTCAAGACAAAGCTTGAAGTTCTTCGGACGACCACCACGAAGAGTTCTTCATTAGGATATATTTCTACATCTCTGAACTCTTCTACTTCTACACTTTCATATCTTTGTGTGTGTGGTAGTGGTTCAAGCGTTCCTTGTGCTTGATCCACTTGAGGATTGTTGTTCTGATTGCGTGTTTGCATCAGACAAAGTGTGTGGTGTGTTGGTCAGATCAAGGGTAGAGGATCAGATCTATTGTGGACTTGATCTAGCGTGTGTGTGTGTGGTTGAGCCGTTGTGCCCGTGTGTGTGTGTTGTACTCAGTCTTGAGTATTGTGTCCTCACTGTGTGAGGGGTGGACGTAGGAGTCACATGGTGTGATCTCCGAACCACCTAAAAAATCCCTTGTGCACTGTGGTTTGACTTATGGTTTGCATTGTGTTGCGCTAGATGCATGCCTAGGATTTCGTCTACACGCTAACTGTTAATTTGTTCACACACATTACATCAGATCAAGGGGTTTTAATTGAGTAGATATTTTAATCCAAAGTAATTCTAAATTGTTTAAGTTTCCGCTGCAATCTATTCAACCCCTTCTAGCTTTGCCATAACCGAATATCCTATCCTAACACCGGTTGGCCCTGACATTTCCTCAACTTGCCTTGCTGGCCCTTCAACTGATGGCCTGTTGGCCGAGGTGCATCTTCAACAACAGATGGCCCGGATGCCCTGATTCTTCTGCTGGCACAGACCCTGATGGTCTAGAAACATCTTCTTCAGTTCCCTCAGATGGCTGAGGAGGAGGTGGTGGAGTAGAAGGAGGTGCTGGTGCTCTTACCTCCTTCAGGATATCGGAAAGCATAGACTTCATGCTCCCTAATTCTTTATTAAACCATCTGATAGCATTCTTCACTTGTGACAACTCTTTTGCTGCCGAGGCCTGGCTCATAAAAATGAGTTTACATCTGATTGTATTGAGCATAGAATTTCACCTTGGGCATCCAATCTCTCTATCACAGGCTTCAAACTTATAACAATTTTATGTCTATGTGGCCTCTGATGTGGAGCATCCGCAAGGAGAGGAATATCTGAAGCAACTTCCTTTCCTTTCTCCCTTGCCTTGTCCACGGATTCCTGTTGATCACCATGATCATCCTGCTCATCTAATTTTGAAGAACTGGCGGTTTCTCCTTCTCTGAACTGATTTTCTGGGGGATTTTCTGTTCTCTCCCCCTGAGCCTCACCTTCTTTCTCACCCAAAGTCTCCCCTTCAGCAGGGGCATCTTCCATGGGTTCATCATCATGAACTGTTGTTGTTTGTTCCTCCTAGACAAGAGGATCTTCCATCTGAACATCATTTTGGCCGGATGCCACATCCTCAGTTTCTTGATCTTGCTCCCCCTGAGTAGGAACATCTTCCACTTGATCATTTTCAACAATAATTTCTTGCTCCCCCTGAATGGGAGCTTCCTCCATAACAACTTCTTCAGTGTGGCCTGATGCCACAGCTTCAGGGATAGGTTCTTCTCGCTCCTTCTGGCTGGGAGCATCTTCCACAGAACTGCCATCTATGGCCTGGTGCCACAGATTCCTTAACACTAGCAACCTCTTCCACACCTTGAGTGCTTGGAATGGACTCAAGTGCTCTTCGGAGGACTGACCCTATCCTAGAAGTAGGAGGGCCAATCTCTTGGAATTCTTCTGCAGGTACGAGGTGCTCTAGAGGAATATCCTCTATCCTTCTCTCACTGGTTCTGATTTCCTCAACAATTTCCTGAATAATATTTGTTGCTTGCTCTTCTGCTGGTGCTGCTGCCTGGTCTGCTACTGCTGGTGCTTCTGCCTGTACTGATTCCTCTTGAACCACTGCAGTCTATGAACTGTGACCTTCTTGTTGTTCTTCTGGACAGCAGGTACCTCTGTTGCTGCTGCGGATTCTTCTTGAGCTATTTGGGCTGCAGCTTCTCCTACCTCTTCCTGGACTTCTGGGCTTCGCCAATTATGGCCTCACCCTCAGCCACCGAAGTTTTGGTCCAAACACCATTTACCACAGAAAATCCACTTTTCCTTAAATTTCGGCTGCAGATAACTTGCCCCATCTTCTCTACTACTGCTCCAGATAAATTTATGCCAAAATGTTTGAATACTTTAGTGAGCAGATGGGCATATGGCAGAGACACATTAATTTGCTCTTTGTGTCCCAAATCTGAGCATGAGCAAACTACATTCGCTCCAGAATAACTTCAGCCATGTTTATCTCCTTGTTTTGGATGGCCCAGAACATCATGTCCGAATCTGCCTTGGTGCACGTGGGGAATGTAGCAATTCTTGGAACCAAAATTTGACAAACTATAAAGTTCAATAGACGATTGAATGCATTCATTGATTAATATCAAGTTTTCCATCCTTCAACCGAAATTCGGGACCTACAATCCCTAGTCCCTTTGCCTAGGTATCCACAGTGTGAATCCCACTGTGACAAGTGGTGCTAACTCCAAATAAAGACCTCAATAGCTCATGATCAACTTTAATCTGGGTACCTTTGACAGATGATGTCAAGGACCCATCCGCCTCAGTTCTCAAGCAAACATAGAAAGCCTTCACCAAGTCTGGAGAGCTTACCTCAGAGAAAGTTGCAATCTCTGTCCACTTCATCCTTTCCATTGCTGCCACAATGCTGTGCATCCCATTCTTCTCCAAGTCTGTAATGTCCACTGTGTTTCCACAGAGCTTCGTCTTCATAAAAGTGAACCTTTCCTGCTGCTCCGCTGTGAGGAACTCGGCTCTATAGCCCCCGACGCTGCCGGAAACAACAGGTGCGGCCATGGATTTTGATGGGGAAAGTTTTTGAAGGGTTGGAGTGAGGAGAGGAGCAAAACCCCCAAGAAATTTCTCACGGGAAGGAGTTTGGAGCTTGAAATCTCAGAGAGTCGATGCCAGAGTCGATAGGGTATTGCCTCAGGCAGAAGGAAGGAGATGAAGAAAAGGATGTGAATCGTTTCCATATAGATTTCGGGTATATCAGGGAAATAATGAATTTTCGAAACCGGAGGCGCCATTATGACGGAAAACGACAAAATGAGTAGTTCAATAGGAATAAGAGACTTATAAACTAGCGAATCACTAGGAATAAAATACAAGAATATTTATGGAAATTCGCTTAAATCCAGGGAGGGAAAATAATTAACATTCTGATAATTTATATTTCAGTTTTATACAGATAAATCTTTCACAATTTGCACATGCCTAATTCCTTCTAAGAGATGTAAACCTCTCTTAGGTAAGGCCTTTGTGAAGATATCTGCTAACTGATTATTTGTATCAATAAAGGAAATATTTATGTTCCCATTAGCTACATGATCACGAATAAAATGATATCTAACCTCAATGTGTTTTGTCCTTGAATGTTGTACTGGATTCTTGGTGAGATTTATGGCACTGGTGTTGTCGTATAACAGGGGAATTATCTTGATATGTATCCCATAATCCTCAAGTTGCTGTTTGATCCATAGAAGTTGTGTACAGCAGCTTCCAGCAGCCACGTACTCAGCTTCAGCTGTTGACAGAGCTACTGAATTTTGTTTCTTTGAGGACCATGATATCAGACATCCTGCAAGAAATTGACAACAACCACTGGTGCTTTTTCTATCTATTTTGCATCCAGCGTAGTCAGCATCAGAGTATCCTACCAAATTAATTTGACATGATTTTGGATACCATAAACCTAAGTCATGAGTCTTGGCTAAATATCTAAAAATTATTTTAACACTAATTAAGTGAGATTCCTTAGGGTCTGCCTGATACCTAGCGCACATGCATACACTAAACAATATATCAGGTCTACTGGCAGTTAAGTAAAGCAAGGAACCTATCATACCTCTGTAGATCTTTTGATCTACTTTCTTACCATCATTGTCACTGTCCAATCTTGTTGAGGTGCTCATTGGTGTTGATAGTGGCTTGGCACTTTCAAATTCGAACTTCTTTAAGAGGTCTTTGGTGTACTTAGCTTGACAGATGTGGATGCCTTCCTTTCCTTATTTGATTTGCAGTCCAAAGAAGTAGTTAAGCTCCCCCATCATGCTCATTTCGAATTCTCCCTACATAAGCTCCTCAAAATACTTGCAAAGAGATTCGTCAGTAGAACCAAATATTATATCATCAACATATATTTGAACAAGCAGAATATGTTTGACCTTAGATTTGACAAATAATGTAATATCTACTTCACCTCTAGTGAAACCATGGTCTAATAGAAATGAGCTAAGCCTTTGATACCAGGCCCTAGGTGCTTGTTTTAAACCATATAAAGCTTTGTGCAACTTAAAAATATGATTGGGAAAATCAATATCATCAAAACCTAGAGGTTGTTGTACATAAACTTGCTCCTTAATAAAACTGTTTAGAAAAGTAGACTTCACATCCATTTGAAATAATTTCAAATCTAATACAGATGCATATGCAGGTAAAATCCTAATAGCCTCAAGTCTAGCTACAGGTGCATAGGTTTCATCGAAATGATGCCTCCTCTTGGGAATAGCATTGAGCAACCAATCTGGCCTTGTTTCTTAGAATCACACCAGCTTCATCCAATTGTTTCTGAACACCCATTTGGTGCCAACTACTGGATGATCTGATGGTCTAGGAACAAGTGACCATACATGGTTTCTCTTGAACTGATTCAGTTCATCTTGCATGGCTAGATTCCAAGATTCATCAGAGAGCTTCATTGACTGTCCTAGGCTCTATTTGAGAAACAAAAGCTAGATAGTCACAAGGGATTACATTACCTATTGTTCATACCCCTACAGATGGATCACCAATAATGTTTTCAGGTGGGTGATCTTTCTTGTATCTCCATTCCTTTGGAAGATTTTCATGAGAGATATCCCTTTGTTGCAGGTCTTCCAGAGGTGGATCTTCTTTGTCCTCAATTGTGTTGGCCCTTTATGTACGGCAGCAAGGTAACCTAGGGGGGGGTGAATAGGTTTTCTGAAATCTGAAATCAAAACGTGAACACTTAAAAGTTTGGTTAGTGTTAGTGTGATGAAGAGTGGCAGTGCGGAAGCAAAAGAACAATCACACAAAAGACACAGGAGATTTATCCTAGTTCAGCCCTTCCCACATGGAAGTCCTACGTCCAGTCCCCAAGCAAACTCTTGGGATTTCACTAACCGAAGGTACAGTCCCCTTCAAGGACACTACAACACCCTGGATACCCCACCAGGTCTTATTCTCTTTCCCGGGCAAGAAGGAGCCCACTTCTTTTCTAGGCTCAGAAGCAAACTACTTCTTTTACAGGTTCAGAAGTAAACCTCTTGGAACAACCCCAGTGCGGTTCTGCTAGACTTAAACCCCCAGCTAGGTCCTGTTGGTACAAACCCCAACAAGGTTCTGCTAGACACTAACCTCTAGCTAGGTTACACACTGTATACAGTCCTACAGCTGGACAAGGGTCTTTCTTAGAAAAGAAAGAACAAACTGAGAGCTATTACAAGATGAACACTCAGGACTTAGCTCACAGTCCAGACTCTCCCCCAAGATTACAATGAGCACAGGGAGAAAGGAAGAGAAGAAGCCGATGAAGACTTCTGCTTTGAAAGCTTTTGTAGATTTTTGGCTCGAGCTCTTCTCTCTTTCTCTGAGTGTTATGACGTGAAGGTTCTTCTCACAGTTGTACACTCCTTGAAGGATTTTCAGGAAGGCTCTTTCTTTCTTCAGCCATGCTTCATCTTTTATATGAGAGGCTTTTGAAAAAGATCTGTTGAAGAGATCCGTTGGAGTTCTAGCTGTTGCTCATTTTCTCTTCATTTGTCTTAATCAGACTCTGGTGGTCTTCGAGGTCTATAAGCATAAAAGAGAGAGTTAGCATAAAAGAGTGTTTATAAGATGACAGTGCATGCTACTGTGTGTTTCTGTTGACATGATAAAAATAGTTCATATCTTTTTCTGACAAGACTCTGAAATACGCATGCAGCTTTTTCTGTCAGAAGATATTTTGACTTTTTCATTAGGCGCCAAACAAATTTGAAATATAAAGGTAATCTGTGTTTGAACAGAATGAAGAAATCGTTATGAGCATGACTTATGAAATCGTTATGTGAAGAGTCGTTGCTCATTTGTAAACAAATCGTTATGAAAGGCAAATCGTTGTAAGTCTCAGCAAACGGTTATGAAACTTAACAAATCGTTATGAGTCTTAACGAATCGTTGTGAGAACCAAATCGTTGTTCTCACTTATGAAATCGTTATGAGCCTTAGCAAATCGTTATGACTAGCAAATCGATGTAAAACTTATCAAATCGTTATGAGAACGAAATCGATGTGACCAAATCGTTATGGTATAAAAAGAATCGTTCTAAGATCGATTCTTAACAAATCGTTATGGCCACTTAAGAAGTCGTTGTGAGATCGATTTCTTAACAAATCGTTACGGCCACTTAGCGAATCGTCTGAGATCGATTTCTTAACAAATCGTTGTAGCGCTTATTAATTTGGCACTTGAACTGAAATCGATGTATATAGATTAGACATCGATTTTATCATTTTAGTGCGCCATATTGCATCAATGTGAGACTCAGCATTTTGCTATGAGATTGATGCGACACAGATGAAACAAAAATATTTATGAACACCTATATTTTGTTATCTCCGCAATACCAAGATAATATTTTGATATCACCTAAATGCATCATATATTTTGTTATCACCAAAATGCCAAGATCACAGATAACCATAGAGTGGTTCAACAATCTCCCCCTTTTGGTGATGACAAAATTTATGCGAATTTTATGAAATGATTTAAAACATGATTTAATCAGAAAATCATAGAGCATATTTACTCTCCCCCTTTTTGTCAATAATCCAAAAGGAAAAGTCTTACCATGTATTTCTCCTTCCTTTTAAGAGAGTTTCTTACCATAGAGGAGTTCAATTTTTCTCCCCCTTACTCTGCGCTCCCCCTTAATCAGAGCTCCCCTTTTTGAGAGACTCTATTATTGCCTTGAGCATCCTTGGTTCTTGATGCTCCAAGGCTACCCTGCAAAAACTTATTCAGAAGTAGGTACCCAAGCCTTTTTGGGTCCTTGATGTTAGATGCATGAAAATATCCTTTAGGGATCCAAACTAAGTGCCTTGTTGTGCAGGTGTTTACAGTGTGTCCTAATTTATTGCAATGAGAGCAACAATGAATATAGTTTATTTTGCAATTTTGATTGCCCTTGATTTGAACAAACTTTTTAGAAACTTTTTATTTTGATGCACCTTGGATATTTCAGGTTTCTTTTTCTGAGGTATGTTGGTTTCTTTTACAAATTTCGGTAAAGGATATTTACCTGGAATTGTGGCTTAATGTTCCTTTTTTGGGGGTATGTATCCAAGCCCTTGTTATTATTTTCAGATTTTGACCTTTTAAGCATAGGGCTAAGGATGTTTTCCCTTTTGTTAATTTTTCAACTGATTCTTTTAAATAAAGATTTTCTTCAGTTAGAGTTTTTAATTTTTCTTCTAACTCTAACTTCTCATTATTCTTATTTTTCAAATTTTCATTTAAAAGATAATTATTATCTTTACTGTTCTTCAGTTGTTTTTCCAATTGTTCCATTTCTGATTTAAGATCAGAATTAGTATTTTCCAAATAAGTAAGGTTGTTCTTGATATTTTTCAATTCTTTTACAACAACCTTGTGTTTATCATAAAGTACATTAAAGACTTCTTCTAAGTCTTCTGATTCGGACCCTAAATCTGTGCAAGAATTGAAAAAGGAGTCAGAATGTACCTCATCTAGTCCTGCCATGAGGGCTAGATTTACTTGCTCTTTCTCTGATTCTGAGCTAGATGATTCTGAGCTTGTGGCCTCATCATTTTCCCAAGCAGCTGCCATGCTTTTTCTTTTAAATTTCTTGTGTTGCTTCTTGGCTTTTTCTGGTTGACCAGTTTTCTTCAGTCTAGGACAGTCTGGTCTCAGATGTCCAGGTTTTCTGCTTTCGTAGCAGACTGGTTCTTTTTCCTTTCTCTCTTTCTTTTGAATCCTTCTTGATCCATTTTTCTTCTTCTTGAGAATCTTCTGAAGCTTGGACAGAACTTCATCTACGTCACTGTCTTCGGAATCTGCCTTTTGGAACTAGAAGAAGAAGTAGAAGGAGCAGCTGCAGCTTTAAGAGCATTAGTTCATTTTTTTTTTGATGAGCTTTCAGATAGTCGCTCCATATTAATTTCATGTGCCATGAGAGAACCTATTAAATATCAATTTGCAATTTGGTTAAGTCATGGGCTTCTTCAATAGCGGTTACTTGGGTGTCCATAAACTAGTTAGAGACATAAGTATCTTTCTAACAGTTTCTTCATTTGAAAGAGTTTTACCAAGAGAATTCAAGCCTACTACTATGCTTGAAAATCTATTATACATAGTAGTAATGTTTTCGTTTGGAAACATTTTAAATTGTTCGTTTTGCGAAACAAGAATGTCTATTCTAGTTTGTTTCACTTTATCCGTTCCTTCATAAGTTATCTGCAGTTTATCCAAATTTCTTAGCAGATTTGCATGCAGATACTCTACTAAATTCCTTTTTAGATAAAGCACAACATAAGTAATTTTTTGCTTTAAAATTTAGAGATAGTTTAATTTTATCAGCAAGTGTAATGGCAGTAGTGCCTTCAATAGGAACAATAACAAAATCACCTACCTCAATTACCTGCCACAGATCAAAGTCTGTGCCTCGAATGAAGCATTCCATTCTCATCTTCCAGTATTGGTAGTCCTCTCCATCAAAGAATGGAGGTCTGGTGACTGATTGCCCTTCTGCATATCCTTGAGCTGCCATGGATCTTTGCTCTAAGATCGTTGGATCTTCTTTGAATGATTAGAGACCCTCTCTGATACACTTGTTGGCCCTTTATGTACGGCAGCAAGGTAACCTAGAGGGGGGGTGAATAGTTTTTCTAAAATCTGAAATCAAAACGTGAACACTTAAAAGTTTGGTTAGTGTTAGTGTGATGAAGAGTGGCAGTGCGGAAGCAAAAGAACAATCACACAAAAGGACACAGGAGATTTATCCTGGTTCAGCCCTTCCCACATGGAAGTCCTACGTCCAGTCCCCAAGCAAACTCTTGGGATTTCACTAACCGAAGGTACAGTCCCCTTCAAGGACACTACAACACCCTGGATACCCCACCAGGTCTTATTCTCTTTCCCGGGCAAGAAGGCAGCCCACTTCTTTTCTAGGCTCAGAAGCAAACCTACTTCTTTTACAGGTTCAGAAGTAAACCTCCTGGAACAAACCCCAGTGCGGTTCTGCTAGACTTAAACCCCCAGCTAGGTCCTGTTGGTACAAACCCCAACAAGGTTCTGCTAGACACTAACCTCTAGCTAGGTTCACACTGTATACAGTCCTACAGCTGGACAAGGGTCTTTCTTAGAAAAGAAAGAACAAACTGAGAGCTATTACAAGATGAACACTCAGGACTTAGCTCACAGTCACAGACTCTCCCCCAAGATTACAATGAGCACAGGGAGAAAGGAAGAGAAGAAGGCTTGAAGGCGATGAAGACTTCTGCTTTGAAAGCTTCTGTAGATTTTGGCTCGAGCTCTTCTCTCTTTCTCTGAGTGTTTATGGCGTGAAGGTTCTTCTCACAGTTGTACACTCCTTGAAGGATTTTCAGGAAGGCTCTGTCTTTCTTCAGCCATGCTTCATCTTTATATGAGAGGCTTTTGAAAAAGATCCATTGAAGAGATCGTTGGAGTTCTAGCCGTTGCTCATTTTCTCTTCATTTGTCTTAATCAGACTCTGGTGGTCTTCGAGGTCTGTAAGCATAAAAGAGAGAGTTAGCATTAAAAGAGTGTTTACAAGATGACAGTGCATGCTACTGTGTTTCTTTTGACATGATAAAAATAGTTCATATTTTTTTTGACAAGACTCTGAAATACGCATGCAGCTTTTTCTGTCAGAAGATATTTTGACTTTTCATTAGGCGCCAAACAAATTTGAAATATAAAGGTAATCTGTGTTTGAACATAATGAAGAAATCGTTATGAGCATGACTTATGAAATCGTTATGTGAAGAGTCGTTGCTCATTTGTAAACAAATCGTTGTAAGTCTCAGCAAACGGTTATGAAACTTAACAAATCGTTATGAGTCTTAACGAATCGTTGTGAGAACCAAATCGTTGTTCTCACTTATGAAATCGTTATGAGCCTTAGCAAATCGTTATGACTAGCAAATCGATGTAAAACTTATCAATCGTTATGAGAACGAAATCGATGTGACCAAATCGTTATGGTATAAAAAGAATCGTTCTGAGATCGATTTCTTAACAAATCGTTATGGCCACTTAAGAAGTCATTGTGAGATCGATTTCTTAACAAATCGTACGACCACTTAGCGAATGGTTCTGAGATCGATTTTAACAAATCGTTGTAGCGCTTATTAATTTGGCACTTGAACTGAAATCGATGTATATAGATTAGACATCGATTTTATCATTTTAGTGCGCCATATTGCATCAATGTGAGACTCAGCATTTTTCTATGATATTGATGCGACACAGATGAAACAAAAATATTTATGAACACCTATATTTTGTTATCTCCGCAATACCAAGATAATATATTTTGATATCACCTAAATACATCATATATTTTGTTATCACCAAAATGCCAAGATCACAGATACCATAGAGTGGTTCAACAAATTGATGTATTCTTTAGTTTCTTGGACAATTCATCTGCATCATCATTGTCACTATCTTCTTGCTTTCTCAAGGAATGGTTAGTTTCATCAAAATAACGTGTACTGATTGTTCAATTAATAAAGTACGTTTATTAAATACTCTATAACCTTTAGGTTTAGAAGCATACCCCATGAAGATGCCTTCATCTGATTTGGCATCTAACTTACCAAAATCTCTTTTGCCGTTCTTGTGGATGAAACATAGACATCCGAATGTCCTAAAGTGAGTGATTTTCGGTTTCTTTCCCTTGTACAACTCATATGATGTCTTCTTTAGAAGGGCCTGATCATTACTCTATTAATAATGTAACTTGCTGTGTTAACTGCTTTAGCCCAAAAATCTTGGCAGATTATATTCTGACAACATCATCCTTGCCATATCCAAAAGAGTTCTGTTCTTTCTCTCAGCAACTCCATTTTGCTGTGGTGTCCTTGGTGCTGAGAAATTGTGCTCAATCCCTTGGTCATCACAAAATTTCATAAACTTTTCATTTTGGAACTCTCCTCCATGATCTGACCGGATTCCAACGATGTAGTACTTCTTATCCTTTTGTATTTTCTTGCTGAAGCTCACAAAACTATCAAACGTATCATCTTTGTGCTCCAAGAATGAACCCATGTGAATCTGGAATAGTCATCTACTATAACAAATCCAAAATTCTTTCCTCCAAGACTGTGGTCCTCATGGCCCAAATAAGTCCATGTGAAGGAGTTCTAAGGTTTAGAGGTGGTTACCACATATTTTGACTTGAAGGAGGATGACTTTGTGTGCTTCCCTTTTGTACAAGGTCACAGACACCATTCATTTTTGTGCTGACTTTTGGTAGACCTTCCACCAGGTTCTCTTCATCAGCTTTCTTATGCCATCCAGACTGCAATGGCCTAATCTTATGTGTCACAGCTCAGTTGACTGCTCTTTGTTTGCTGCTAAACAGATATCCTGACCTTTTAAATCTTCAAGGTAGAGTACGTACAGGTTCTTTTCTCTGTTGGCTTCAAAAATGACCTCTCCATCTTTCATAATGTTGCACTTTGACTCTTAAAATTTGATTTGATGTCCTTTATCGCACAGCTGGCTGATGCTGATGAGGTTGTGCTTCAGTCCTCTAACACATAGGACATCTTCAATAACTGTTTGCCTTTGCTGCTCACTGATCCGCTGCCTATCACAGTCCTTTTCCATTATCTCCATAGGTGACTGCGCCTTCTTCAGCTTCGAGGTAAGAGAACAGCTTTTTATTTCCAGACATATGCCTTGAGCACCCACTGTCTAGGTACCATTTTGATGCTCGAAGGCTTCCTTTTCTTCTGTGTTGGCCATGAAAGCCAAGTTAGCTTCTTCTTCTTCCTCATTACTTGAGCTTGACTCGTTGTCCGAGTCGCTGCTGTTGCTCCAAGTTGCCATTGCTTTCTTCTTGTATCTCCTGAACTTTTGGATCTGTCTTTCTTTTTGAATTCAGGTTTCTTGAGCTTTGGACATTCTGCTTTGATATGTTCGGGCTTCTTACATTCATAGCATATGGGCTTACCTTCTTTGAGTCATTTCCTTCTATCTTCTTAGACTCCTTATTTTTCTTGAAATATCTTCTGCCGGACTGATATCTTTTCTTTTGGCTAAGATTCGTTGAAGCTCCTAGATAGCATGTAGCACCCTTGATTTTTAAAACCCAAATAAAATAAAAATTTATTTTTTAATAAATGAGGAAAATAGAATTAATTGAATAAAAAGGAGAATAAATAATTAGAATGATTTAAATCAAAGCCCATTAAGCTAATTAGCAATGGGATGTACAAATGGTCCTAATATGGTTTATTGAGCCCAAAAGAGGTTAGCCCATCATGGGATAAGAGGTAATTAGGTTAAATCATACCTAATTAATTAAATAAATGAAAATGGGTTAAGATAAATACTAAATAACCCATATATATCCTAAAAAGGAGTCCTATACTTACCCTAACCCTCTACCCACGAAGTTAGATCTGTTCCCAGCCTTATTAGGAGGATAAATGAGAGAAAGTGGGAAGATAAATAAGGAAATTCAGAGTTTGAAGGAAAGGAGGAGTCTTGGAAGGTTTAGGACTATATAGCCAACATAGCACCCTAATCTCGTCCCTACCTAAACCCAAACCGTGGCTGGAGCTCTGAGGGACGAAGGGGAGGAGTTCTGGACGTGAGGAGCTTGGAAAGAAGGATTGAAGCAAGGGTTTTTATCTCATTTTCGTCTCCAATCTAGGGTTCTTCTTGGTTTCGACAGAAGGTAGGCAATCTCTCAAGACAAATTCGTGTAAAAATTACCTAGGAAGAGTTCATGATCCCGAGCAAAAGCCCTTTGGTTTCGCTCTATTTCGATCTCCCATGAGGGAGAATCAATTCTTTGAATCTCTGTCAGATCCATGCACCCGACCCTTCATGTTTGCTTATGAACCTCATGCATACTTGACTTCATGCTATGATAAAATTCTCATAAATACTACTTCATGATAGCTTTCAAACGCCCTTGGTTGCCTAAATTCATTGTGTATCCGTCTCTAATTAATTCATTGAACCTTGACTGCGCATGTTTAGGTCATCAAAATGTAACTTGATCACAGTATGTCTAAACCTTGTCTATTTTCAAATTAATCGTGCATGTTGATAGATCTATATGTCTAATTTTGTTTAAAACTAGTTTCATGCTTTTTGGACCTCTACACGATTTATTATCGAATTTTGAATAGCTATGTGTCAGGCAGACCCACCTGGAAAAAGGGCAAATCCCTCTTTTCGGGGCTCGGGCCACCTCCTGAGGTCGCGATGGCACGATACGCCGCGATCTCAGAGGGGTCGCGACACTGGGGTCTAACGCGTTATGAACGCGGCGGATCGACTGGTCGCGACCTGCCTCCCGGTTCACTCCAGCGCCCGGTTCAGCAGAACGCGACCGGACACCGCGCCGCGACATGAATGCGACAAGAAACCCTGTCGCGACTTGACCTGATCGCGACCCGACTCTATGTCGCGACCTGAACGCGACCTAACCCTACGTCGCGACCTTAACAGAGTGGCCCAAACCCTGATTTGCTTGTATAACCTTGCTAATTGCCCCATTTAATCCCTGCTAAACCCAAATCATGCACTGTAAGAACAGTAACGACCTGTTAATGAATGTTGAGTATTATTCACTGTTTTTAATCAAATAAAATATGTGTGCACGATCAATCTTGCTCTCGTGATTATCTTACACATGCACACACTATACATGAATGATTGCCATGAAACCTTGTTAAAATGCTCAATAATATATCTGGTAATTGAGTTAACTATTTACTTAATATCCTATTTGTTTTAATGGACTTGTCCTCGTTTAATCGCGTGATTCGTACACCGTTACTGCTTCCCTCGGCTTCGAGCACTCGAAGCACGACGGACCCATTTTCTACACACTTTCTCTTGACTTGGACCACCTCTCCATCGGGAATACTCTCGACGGGGCCAGGGACTCCTTGTCAAGGCCTCCGTAAGTCTTCTTGGCTTTGGCGCACGTCCATTGCCGACGAGCTGGTTGTACCCTAAAACCCGTTACACCCTAGAGATCAGTACGATCCATGCCTTAGTGTTTTTTCCTTCTCGTCTCGAGTTCACTCCGAACCATTTGGCCGTGTTCACGACACGACTAAGTGGGTGGTTGTGACTTCTACCTGAATGCCGGTTACTCGACCTGGTGCCGTGCAATTGTTACTACGTGTGTGTTTAACGACGTTTTACGATATTGTCCCTATCTCACCTGCTCTCTATATCCTCTCATCTGTTCACGTTCTCTCTACACTCTCATCTATCTCGTCTAGTACTCTCTTATCTCTTCTTGGTACTCCATGGCCATTCTTGTGAATGACTAAGATAAAGAAATGACTAATGCAGCGCAATGGGGCCCGATCAGGTCCTGGGAGGAGCGCCCGAAAAGTGCCAGTACCCATGGGAGTTAAAATGATCAAGGATGTGTTACGGCATGCATCCAGTGCCAGTTTACTATCTAGATTAATCTATGACAGTCAAAGTACTATCTCTACAAGTGCAAGCGTGATCGTTACTAGTGCACCGTTGTGCAATTTACATGTTAGAACGTTACATGGCCATTCTATCGTCATTCTCGTTGTACTATTTTCCCTGTGCCAGTTGCTATTGTTCTCTCGTTATCATGACATGCTCTACATGACTTTACTCTCTAGTTAGCCTGCCATTAAAACATTAACTATTTAAAACATGCTTGTGTTCATGAGATATTAAGTCCTACTGGGCGTTATTCGCTCATCCTGCGTATATATTAAATGTGTTTCAGGTGAGTCGGATCATGACCACACTCACGAGGATGGGACGATGAGGAGGCTCAAGAGTGACCTTTCTGCAACCAGTGCTGTCTAGCAGTAGTCTGATAGTATAGTTATGAGTTAGTGAGTCAGCTAGTCATTATGTAATAGTTTGATTTCAATAAAGCACTATGGGCCCTAGTTTTGGCTCTGATACGTGATGTAATAGTTAGTTGATGGATTATTAATGAAATTTGAGTTATTGGTATTATACATTTGTGCAATGGTTTGCATTTATTTCTCGCTCTGTACTATTTAATAACTGTAATCCCGCTCCGATATTCCGCGTCGGGGCGTTACATAGCATGGCTTTTCATCTTCACTGTCTTCACTGCTGGCTTCTTCTTCAGATTTTTCTTCAGAGCTGCCTTCTGCTGCTTTGAGAGCATTTGTGTGCTTATTCCTACTAGATGATTCTCCTAATCTCTCCATGTTATCTCATGGGCCATGAGGGACCCAATGAACTTTTCCAATGACATCCTTTTCAAGTCATTGGCTTCTTCTATAGCTGTTACCTTGGAGTCCAAGAAGATGGTAGAGATCTAAGAATTTTCCTACCATGTCTCCATCTCATAGCTTTTTCCTAATCCTGCTAACCCGTTGGTGATGTCTGTAAATCTGCTAAACATCTGTGTAATGGTTTCTCCTGACTGCATCTGGAATCTCTCGTACTGTGTCACCAGAATGTCTATTCTGGTTTCTTTTACTTTGTTAGTACCTTCGTATGTGATTCTTAGCTTCTCCCACATCTCCATTGCTGATTTGCAGGCTGAAACTCGGTTAAATTCTTTCTTGCTAAGTGCACAGCATAATATGCTCTTATCTTTACAGTTGAGAGAAATCTTCTTTCTATCATCTTCTGTCCATTTGTCCTTCTCGTTGGTGACTAGAAGGTCTCCTTCTTCTACAATTGACCAGATTTGAAAGTCGAAACCTTGTAGGAAGTATTCCATTCTTGTTTTCCAGTAGGTGTAATCTTCTCCATCAAAACATCGGTGGCCTGTTGACTGACTGAACTTCAGAGTGACCTTGGGCTGCCATTTGATCTTTTCTCTTCAGATCGTTGGATCTTTTCTTTGTCGAAGAGACTCGCTCTGATACCACTTGTTGCCCAGCTAGCTAGCCCAGAGGGGGGGGTGAATGTGATATTAAAAAATATTTAATACTTAAAACCTGTTCACACAATGGTCACAAAACACACTTCGCAGATTGTTAGTGTTAGTAAAAAATAAAATCAAACACACAAAAACAATCACACGACACAGAGAATTATTCTGGTTCGGATCTCCTCTCCTTAGGAGTCCTACGTCCAGTCCCTGAGCAATATCTCAGGATTTCACTAACAAGGGTACATTCCCCTCACGGACACTGCAGAACCCAGCACCCCAGCTGGTCTTCCTTCACACGAAGGGAACAATACCCTGGAACCCATAGGTCTTCCTTCACACGAAGGGAACAACACCCTGGAACCCACCAGGTCTTCCTTCCACGAAGGGAACAACACCCTGGAACCCACTAGGTCTTCCTTCCAACGAAGGGCACAACACAAGAAAAGTGTTCAGAGATGAAGCCCCTAGATCAAGCTTATAGAACACAACTTGATCTGAAGCTAAGAACTGAGAAGGAAAAGATCTACAACAAAGAATTCTTCTCAGAACTAAAGGCTCTCTCACAGATCTACACTTAGCACAGAGAGCAAGAGCTAGAACAGATGGGAATTTTTGCTTGGCTTTAGGAAAGCTTGCATAAGGTTGTAAGCGTTGATCACTTGTTTCTCTAACCATTGTTATGGCTTCAGGAGCTTCATTCTTCTATATATATCATTCTTTTGAAATTTGAACGTTGAAGTGCCCATTGTCTCTAAGCATAAGTGAACGTTTGACTTCTTGACCCTTGGAAGCTTCCAGTCAACAGTCATTTATCCTTTTATGCACGCAAAGAGAGAGAGGATCTTCTGTAATATCCTTTGGCTTCTATTCTGTCCAACGTTATATGACGAATGCTGTCAGAGACCTGCACACATTTCAGGCTTAAACAATAGACAGCTAAGCTGTCTCTTGTTGTCAGTCAACGTTAGAACGAATGTTCATCAAAATAGTAATGCCAATTTGTTGTTCTAAAAGATTAACAGAGTAAGCACGATAATGGAAGATCTCGTCTGCATGCATGTAGTGATACGTTCAGTCTTCATAAATGCACAGCTGACAGAAAGATATGAGTGAAGACTTTGACTTTTCAACGTATTGGAAGTTGACTTGAAAAACAAATCGTTGTCTTCCATGAAATCGTTGTATGTATGACTGACAGAATCGTTATAAACAAACAGATGCATTCACAAATCATTATACATGAATAACCAAATCGTTATAAGCGAATCGTTGTGAAATGTATCGAATCGTTACAGCGACCAAGTCGTTATGTAACTTGATGAGCTGTTACAGTGACAGAGTCGTTATGTAACTTATCGAATCGTTATGAGAGCAAATCGTTATGATCACTTAAGGAATCGTTGCGAGAGCAAGTCGTTGTGATCACTTAAGGAATCGTTCTGGAACAAATCATTACGATCACTTAATGAATCGTTGTGAGAGGAAATCATTGCGATCACTTAACGAATCGTTGTGAGAGTAAATCGTTGCAATCACTTAACGAAACGTTGTGAGAGCAAATTGTTGCAATCACTTAACGAATCGTTGTGAGATCAAATCATTATGATTACTTAATGAATCGTTGTGAGAGCAAATCATTGAGATCACTTAACGAATCGTTGTGAGAACAAATCGTTGCGATCACTTAACGAATCGTTGTGATAGAAAATCGTTGCAATTACTTAACGAATCGTTATGAGAGCAAATCGTTGCAATCACTTAACAAATCGTTGTGAGAGCAAATCGTTGCAATCACTTAACAAATCGTTACAATCACTTAACGATATAACACATAGTGAATCCTTGTAAGTATGAAATCGTTATGGAACTAAGGAAATCGTTATAGCTCTATAGAAATCATTATGACCTATAGTGGAAATCGATGTGTACTTAGACAAATATTGATGCTTTGAACTCACATTGTTGTAGTGTGATGAATACTTACTTTATTGGCTTGTTTTCCCTTGGTTTATTTCCTGTGCTTAGACTTCATAGAAAATGTGTTAGTAACCTTTATCATAGTTTTGTCAATCACCAAAATAGATAAGTAATTTGTATAAATTACATGGGGACAATTGGATCATCAGTTATCCCCCTCTGTGGTTTTCTCTAACTGTGGATAACAAAAATAAACCACTCTATGGAGAATTCCTTCAGAAGGTTGTCTTTGCTACCATCATCAACCTTCCCTGTCTTAACCTCTCTGACCATCTTAATGTCATTTTGCCCTATACCTCTCTCTCCAAATCAGAAAAATCCAAAATCTTTTCTTTAGCCAAATCCAAAACTGAAGAGCAGTGGGCTCGAAATCACAAAGCTCTTTACAATAAATTTCTTCTTGCCAGATCTGCTAGATTTCCTCCCCGGGACCATTCATTGACCTTATCTGAGTGGTTCCAGATCCATCATAAGGACATCTGGGCCCCTTTCATTCAAAAAGAAATCAAGATGGTCCGGCAATTTCAAATGTTCAATGACTACTGGTATCTCCATCGTCTCCCTGAGATTTAGCTGGGACAGTTCAAACAGGCCATTAGAGCACTTGGATCAGATGCAACTCACACTGAAGATATCCAAGTTGATTTTGCTACCCTCCTATTGCCTGATACTGTTTTTCTTCCTCCCATTCATTCTCTGGTCATGGAATCCTCTGTCGGCCCAATCATCTTTGAGCGTTTTGCCAGAGTCATGGACAGGATCAAGGTGCAGAAGGGCTATATGGTTGCTTTCCACAGATTTCTGTTTAGAGAGTATCACCAGGGCCATGTTAGTGCTGAAGTTCTTGATCCTATTCTGTCAGAATGTGAAAGACTTTCCCCTGCAGACTGGACCATATTCTATCCACTCTTTGCTCAGCAACTTTCTGATCTCAATGTCTCTCGAGCCAGGGAAGGTAAACCTCTAGTGTCTGCCGCCACATTTCTGGACATGAACTCCATTCACCTTGTTCTTGATCCCTTTCGGACTTGGGTTGAAAGATACACGGTCTATGTAGCCATGCTCCTGGAACTGAGGGCGAAGCAACTTTTCTACCCTGTCTCTATAGATCAGTTTCTTGCTTGTGCTAGTTTTTGGAAGGTAAGCCTCTTTAAAGTTTCTCTTGATAGAGATCGATATACTACTTTCCTTGATGAGCAGTTAGTTCTTCACCTCAAACGGATGGCTCCCACCATGGGACCCTCCTATTCTCTAGCTCCTGGGGTTTTCAAACTGTATTTTGAGCAGCAGGAAGATAAGGCTTAAGAAGTTATTTCTCATTATGTCTCTCTCTTGTCTCCTGCTTTCTATCTCACTGTACCCCCTCAAGATTAATCCAATATAATTTTGTGTTGTGCTCTCTCATTTATCTTTTCTCTTCTTCTTCTTTGTCTCTCAGTTTATTTTTTTGCTTAATGACAAAAAGGGGGAGAAATATTACATCTCTGAAATATATTCCTTATTATATCCTCAATTATACTTAGACTTATTTCATATCATCTTTGCTTATTGTTAAGTTTTGTCATCACCAAAAAGGGGGAGATTGATGATCAGCTTATCCCCATGTAATTTAAATTAATTACATATTTATTTCGGTGATTACCAAAACTAAAACAACATTTAATCTAACATATTTTCTATGAGATTTGAGTACAGGAAATGAAACAAGGAATATCAAGCTAAATGGGTAAGTAGTATTTATTCTATAGCAAATTAGCAATGTATGTTCAAGCATGAAAATTCTCTTAAGTACAGATCGACTCCCTTCTTGCTCATAACGATTTCCTTAGAATCATAAGGATTTCCTCATTCACATCAATTTTGATTCTATAACGATTTCATAAGTCATTGCTATTCTATTGCAGTCTATTTCTCAACGATTCGCTAAGTGATCGCAACGATTAAGTGATCGCAACGATTTGCCCTCACAACGATTTGTTAAGTGATCACATCGATTTGCCCTCACAACGATTCGTTAAGCGATCGGATCGATTTGCCCTCACAACGATTCGTTAAGTGATCGCATCGATTTGTCCTCACAACGATTCATTAAGTGATCGCAACGATTTTCCCTCACAACGATTCGTTAAGTGATCGCAACGATTTACCCTCACAACGATTTCGTAAGTGATCATAACAATTTGCTTTCATAACGATTTGCTAAGTATTCATAACGACTTGCTTTTGTAACGATTTCATAAGTGATCATAACGACTTGCTTTCGTAACGATTTCGTAAGTGATCAAAACGATTTGCTTTCGTAACGATTCGTTAAGTATTCATAATGATTTGCTTCCATAACGATTCGATAAGTTACATAACGATTTTGTTACTGTAACGATTCTTCAAGTTACATAACGACTTGGTCGCTGTAACGATTCGATAGAGCAAACAACGATTCATTCACATTGTCTTTAACAATTTGATTATAACGACTTGTGCATAACTATTTGCTTATTGAATTCACAACGATTTGTATGTGCATCAGTTTGCTCATAAGTGCATAACGACTTACATGGAGATCGACTCATTTGCATAACGATTTCATAAGTCATGCATGTAACGATTTCATGAAATATAACGACTTGATATTTGAACTCATTTCTGAGTACATTGAAAAGTCAAAGTCTTCACGTATATCTTTCCGACAACCATGCATTTATTATGACTAAACATATCACTGCAGTGCATGCAAACAATATCTTCTATTCTCATGCTTATTCTGTAAACATCTTTTTAGAAGAACAGAATGGAACTTCTATTTCTGTATAAAATCAATCTAACGTTGACTGACAACAAGAGACAGCTTAGCTGTCTATTGTTTAAGCTTGTAATGCGTGCAGGTCTCTGACAGCACTCGTCATACAACGTTGGACAAAATAGAAGCCAAAGGATATTACAGAGGATCTTCTCTCTATGCGTGCATGAAGACCGTTGAACGGGAAGCTCTACAGGACCATGCAGTCTAACGTAAATAAAAGCTTAGAGACAACGGGCACTTCAACGTTCAAATTTCAAATAGAAGATATATATAAAGAAGACTGAAGCTCCAGAACAAGATAACTTTTGAGATCGAGAATACCAACTACAATCTTTAACAAACCTTCTGCGAGCTTTCTGAAGAGCCAAGCCTCATTCCCATTATTTCTTGCTCTTGCTCTCTGAACATAGTGTAGATCTGTGAGAGAGCCCTTGTGTACTGAGAAGAGTTCATCATCTGTAGATCTTTCCTTCTCAGTTCCAGCTTTAGATCAAGCAATGTTCTATAAGCTTGATCTAGGGGAGTCATTCCCTGAACACTTTCTTCTGTTTGTTCCCTTCGTGCAGAAGGAAGACCTGGTGGAATCCAGGGTGTGTGTTTCACTTCGTGTAGAAGGAAGACCTGGTGGTATCCAGGGTGTTGTAGTTTTTCCTCTTCGGGTTGTGAAGAGAAGACTAGCTGCGGCTGGGTGTGTAAGGGTCCATAAGGGGGACAGTACCCTTGGGTAGCGAAATCCTGAGATATTGCTCAGGGACTGGACGTAGGACTCCTGAGGAGAGGAGATCCGAAACAGGATAATTCCTTGTGTTGTGTGATTGCATTTGTGAGTTTGTTTTTTATCTTCACTAACACTAACAACTATCGAAGTGTGCTTGTATGACTGTTTTGTGATCAGGTTCTAAAGTACTCAACAATTTTAAAATAACCCATTCACCCCCCCTCTGGGCTTGCTAGCTGGGCAACAAGTGTGTGTCCCCCAAGTGTGAGTGGATAAGGGGCATTTATAGTCCCATGGGTCCACAAGATCCCTTGGAGTTTGGGGGCACAAAGATTCCCGCTCAAAAGCCCTCAACCAAAACCATCCACGTGTCCCAAAATTTCAGATCTGGAAAAATAGTCGAAGTGTGTCGACACCACATAGGCATGTGTCGACACATGTTCCTGGCTTTGAGTCCTGATGGCTTTGTCTATTGGGTTGTGTCGACACACTTTGTAGTTGTGTCGACACACAATCCACTAGCTACAGAATGGGCTTCTGGGAGGGACAGTGAGTGTCGACACACAGGCAGACTGTGTCGACACCACTGGTCACTGGCCTCATATCAAGCTCCTATGAGGGACAGTGAGTGTTGACACACAGGCAGACTGTGTCGACACCACTGACCACTTCTTCCTTCACTGATTTGCTGGATGCATGGGCTGTGTCGACACAACTGCCTTGCTTTCTTGATTAACTGCACTGGAAATGCATTATGTGTCAACACACTACTGAATAGTGTCGACACCACTATCATCACTTGAACATTTCTTTGAGCTACACATGGAAAAATAGTGGTAAATATAATTGACGCATGATTTTCACATTTGTATGAATCATACTTAAACATCATCAAAACAAGAGATTCAACAGCTTGCTGCCTCCAGTTCCGTATGCCTTATATAAGATGGATATGTTCATATAGTCCATCATTGAATCAGATAATAAATAAATAAATAACTTAAATTTACAGTGCTTAGCAAATGACGTGCCCAAAATCTTCCCAAACCTGACTCAAACAGGCCAGGGCTGAGCTAGTAGTAGTTGAAAGACAAATAATGAACTTTTTAAAAATAAATGTCCACAATAAATGAAAACATAATATAAGTTACCTGAAAGAGGACCTAACACACCTACTTTGTAAGGTAGTAGTTGGAATTGAGACACTTTCATTTGGCATGAAATTTGTCGTTGACTTAAATTTGGTTCGAGGGGGCATTCCTGTGCAATATTCAGTCAGAGTATCTAAAACAAAGAGAAGTATTTAAAGAAGACCATATATAAGAAAAATAATGAACTTTTTAAAAATGAATGTCCACGATAAATGAAAACATAATATAAGTTACCTGAAAGAGGACCTAACACACTCCAACTTTGGGAGGTAGTATTGAACAAATTGCAGACAATGACTGTGTGCAACTTTCTACATAATATAAAAGTTTCATATGGATATTCCTCCAATTTGATGAAATGTGTAGATATTTCCAGTCAAAAATTGGTATGGCTGAAGAGTCATGACTGCCATGTATACATGCAAGTATTATTACTTTTGGCAATTTGTGATATTGTCAATCAAGATGTGACAAACCCAATTACAGAGTTAAGTATATATTTTAGAGATGTTTGTTCCAAAGTTCTTCAATATGATCATTTGCTTAGATTGGAAGGTGATATTGCAGTAACATTATGTAAGTTGGAACAAATTTTCCATCGTCTTTTCTTGATGTCATGGTTCATTTGATTGTACATCTTGCATATGAAGTGAGAATTGCCGGACCAGTTCAATACCGATGGATGTATCCTATAGAGAGATTTTTGAAGAAATTGAAAGACTATGTTTTAAATAGGGCACATCCAGAAGGTTCAATTGTTGAAGGCTACCTTATGGAAGAAACAATCTCATTTTGTTCAATGTATATGGACAGTATTAACACTCACTTTAACCAAAGGGAAAGGAACTATGATGACCCTCTGAAGACAATAATGAAGGAGGTTGTTCGATATTCAAATCTTCAAGACGTTTCTTAACAGGAAATGGTAGTAGTTGTATGTTGTCTGAAGAAGAAGTTGATATGGCACATCTGTACATTCTTAAATATATTGAAGACATCGATGAATATTTTTATGAACACAGGAGATGTGTTGAGAGTTCAATCTGTACAGAAATGAATTTCTTGAAGTGGTTCCAAAGTTATGTTAAAGATTTGAACGATGCAAATGGTCCTCGGTGTACTCCTGATATACACTGTCTAGCACGAACCCCTTCAAGGTTTGCACACTCACACTCGGGCTACATTGTCAATAGATTCAGGTTTCATACATCATCTATTGATGCACAAAGGTCACTCAGTTGTCTGGAGTTATTGTCAATGCAAAACTTGAATCCGAATGTGATGGATATTATGGACATCGAAATGATGTATTGGAAATATGTTTCGATAATCAAAGACGTGTTATTTTATTTGAGTGTGATTGGTGAGATGTCTATAGAAAAAATAGAGGATTCAAAATAGATAAATATAGAACTATCAGCATAAACACTCGTCAAAGACTCAACACAGATGAACCATTTGCCCTAACAAGTCAAGTGGAACAAGTATTCTATGTAAATGATAACACGACACAAGGATGGATCATTCCTGTCAAAACACATCCGTGTGATTACTATGACTTGCAAGATAAGCCTCCTAAGAATGATATATAACTAAGTGATGAAGTATTTTCAGGACAATCTGATTGATGTTCCGATTAGAGGAGAAATTCAAGATGTGGATCTATGTCAAGAACATAGCGTAAGAGGGGGCGATCATATTGATATCTAGGTAATTTATTTACATTAATATTTATATTTCATTTTTAGCATAAATTTATATAGATGTTGAGGATTGAAAATTTTAACTTGTTATATTTACATATTTACTGATATTTTTTTAACAGATGATTTCTAGTAGTGAGCGCTCTTCTCATGATGGCTCATGCCTACGGAGGCATCGGACTCTGTCGATCCCTCTTTCTCCCACCTATCCGTCGATCCCTCCCCCTCCCACTCTCAGGTGCTCATTCCCGCTCCCACATCTCAGGTGTTGCCCATTAGTAAAATTAAGTGAATGATCATCAGCATAGAGTAAGGCTTTGTTTGATAACCCTTATTGGATCTCTGATGTCTAAAGCAGTCAGACATTAAAGATTCAGATTGTTTGGTAAAGTATCTTAATACATATCTTAAAAGATGTCTTGTGTCTTAAATTACCTCTTAAAAAAAAGTGAGGTTAGGGCACTTTTTTTGTTCAGATCGAGACTGGAGATCCTTGCTCCTCCTCCCCCATCCTCTACGGCTCCTCCATTGAGATCCTCGTGAGAACGACTCGCAGGATATGGTGCTCTTCCACGTCCTAAGCGAGGCGGCCATGTCCACGAGGAACCTACTGCCCCCGTCATTTTCGAACAGCGGCACAGCCGCTCTCGTCACCGGGGTTCGTGCCAAGAAGAAGCGGTACCGTGGCGTCTAGCGCCGGTCCTGAGGGAAGTTTGCAGTGGAGATTAGAGACTCGACGCGGTAGGGGGTGCGGTTGTGGCTGGGCACCTTCGACACTGCGGAGGAGGCGGCCGCGGCCTAGGACAATCCTCAACTTCCCTCCCGAGGTCCAAGCCGGCAGGTGCAACGGCGGCGGGTCGGCCATCCGAGTAGATTTGAAGAAGGAAGATGCGACGGGGCCAGGGCCTCTCGGCCGAACGCAGCTGCCATCTAATGGCTTCTGTGATGGGGTGGAATTACCACAACGTCGTCCCGATTGTGTATAGATGGAGAGAATAGGGTAGAGAGCTACAGGGACGGAGTTGCACCGCGTAAGGCAACACGAATAGGTTCTCGAGCTTCCTACTAGGCTGCCGGCGACCACTTGTGATAGAGTGAGGAGGACGAACAACGTCGAGAATATAAGGATTCTGGTGGGAGATGAGACAGAGTTGATGATGATCATCGCATACTTGGTTTCTTAAAGCAAGGTGACAGTGGATCCACGCATTTATGTGTTTTTTGGCCACAAATAACAGATGATGTAAAAAATTTAGACATATTCTTAAGCATATAAAGATATTTATATGAAATAATATATTAATTCAGATGTCATTTAAGTTGGTTATCAAACAACTCTTAATAGAAGTCTAATATATTTTAAGTACTTATTAAATTACAGAGTTAAATAATATATATATATAATTAAATTTTAGACATTTTAATTAAGTGTTATCAAACACTACCTAAGTGTGAGATAGAGTCACATCGAGCTGAGCCGTGGAAGAAAGTTAAGACAATTTGCCCTCGGCATTTACTCCAGAAAGCCCCCTGATAAACACCTCCGCAGGATCTCCCTGGTGGATCCCCCTTGTGGATTTAAAATACCCCAATAAGGATACAGAGAACCAACAGTTATAAAGAAGACCAGCAACAGTGGATCCAAATCTGTTAGAGACACCAAATCTTAACTTTGTATCAATTCTCTGGCCACGGATACATTGTCCATGATATTCCTCCCTTTGACAAATTCCCCTGACGAGGCGAGATGGTTTTTGCAAGGATCCCCGCTAGTCTGTCAGAAATTATTTTTGAGACTACCTTGCAACAAAAGACTTAACGTTTTATATAATTGATGTAAAAAAATATATTATAAGTGAAAAACTATATTACATGAAAGAGAAAATTTCAAATAATTGATGTCCAAAGAACGAAAATCATCTCTTGAGGCTCATAAATGGTGTAAAACTAAAAATAAAGATAAAAATTAAACTACACAAAAATATGACTTCTGATATTTCGAAAGAGAATAAAAAACAAGTCACTCTATCGAATATGTACTCTTAATTAAATTTTCCAGATTTTAAATGATATATAATTATAAAGGCAATTGTTGCACATCTAGTTTAGGCAAATTTGATCCGGCAACAAATTTTGCCTCATTTAACACTCGGATCTAATTGCCAGAGGGGGGCTCGCCCTAATTTAACCTACGAGTGAAGCTACCAGACCATATCTGCATCGGACCCACTTCCAAATTCTACACCATCCCTTCTCCACTAACATCTGATTTCACATACCGCTCCCCCCAAGACAACCTAACTCTAATGCCTAACTCGAAGGTTTCAACTTGATAAATACATAATTTTATGTATCATATTTTCGTATCTATATATGTGTGTGTGCGCGCGTGTGAAGTTCCATGATTGGCCAAAATTGTTCTTGACTATTATCGTAGGAACCCCTATTATTTTATAATAATTTCAAAATTGCCACTATATTTAACATCCATCTATGCACCTTGATATCTGAAAAGAATATTCCTTGATAACCCTATCTAATTATTCGTACTAGGTTAATGGGAATTTAGCTAATTTTTTTTCACCCTAACATATGGAATGAATGAGGTGGGTCCGTAACCATGAAGATTGGCGGTGTTTGAGAACAAAGTTGAAAAAATTTTAAAATTAAATTTTTTTGAAAAGACTAGCTCTCTTCCCAAATGCAGCGGCCCTTCTTTTGACTTGGAGCCTTCAAAATTGGGTTAGAGGAGAGAGATAGAGGGAAGAGTTTACCAATGTAAAAATAGGTGTAACACTGTTTTGAAAAAAAATTGAGACAAAAGGAGAGAGATGGACAATGCGCAGTGTGGTGAGAATTTTTTTGTTTTTATTTTTTTTACAACTTCTCAAGTTTCGTCGTCTACGCCACAAAAATGGTCGGCGACGAAGTATCCATCGCAAGACCAACGTCGTGGTGCAGCCCAATTCGATTTTTTTAATTTTTATTTTTCAAAAATCGAAATCAATGCCGCGTTTGGCGGGGTATGTACCCATGAGATACATTAACTTGGGGTAGATAAAGAAATTAACCTACCCAGTTTTAAAACGCATAAATGAGACTTAACTTTGAAAAGTAACCATAACCCAGAGTAAAATCCAACCCCTAATCACATCAAAAAAGTAACCAATAAAAATATTACACCTAATAGAAAAAACTCCACCTTTTTTGCTTAATCCGGGATAACAACTTGCCCCACCTATTTGGCCTGAGTACATTAACCTAAACGCTACCCCATACCCTACCTTAACTCCACACTACCCGGTGGTTAGACTACCTGGGCTATCAAAGGACTAGCCCATGTGTTACTCATTGTAGCTAAAGTTTACCCTACTACCAAAGTAGAAAGTGGAGCTTTTGCTAAATAATTTGGATGCACTAATCATCAAATTGACAGAATATAGCGTGCAAATTTCTCTTTTAATCAAACATATAATAACAGCCAAAAGGGGTTGCTCATAGATGAAGCAAATGTATTGTATGCCATATTTTAAGCCAATAACAAAAAAAACTCAATTTAAGTTGGATGCGTTTGAACTCCTATGATCTAATAATCTGATCATTAATTTAATCTTAAAATGATCTACTAAGTAAGCTCAAAGTCACAAGAAAAACAAAAACTCTGATACTGGTAACATTCTTGGCAGATGTATTTCATCGCTACCATAGTTACTGTCCAAGTCCCTGTTGCAAATATATAACCAGTTATACCAAGAGCGGTCCTATGGTTAAAATTCTCAACCTATATTTTAGGGTCGTCCAAATCCTTCATCCTCGCATAATCTAAAAATAAATTAGCAAAGAATCACAACAAGCCGCCTATTAGCCCTCTTATGGTAAAGGTTCGAATGATCAGACGGGTCCGAGTGCACTCTTGCTGCACCAATCCACTGACTCGGTACCATTAAGTATATTGTGGGTAATCACCGCATCATCAGTGGTGACTTGCCACAAATCCTTTCCTTGTTTCTTTTTTAAAGTTTTAACTAAGTACCGTCCTTTCCTCTCCTCAATCTAGGTGGACCAGTGAAATTTCGTACCCAGAGTATCCTTGCTTCCAAGGGAGGACATGGACAGGTGGACCAATAAAATTCCGGCATAGATGGCACATAGTAAAGATACTGGTCAATAGATCAAGGATTAATATGCAATAGTCATTATCTTTTTAATTCATGCAATTTGATGTAATAATGAAAACCACATTTGCATTCACACACTACGGATCAATATTTGCAAACTTAATGACCAAGTAAGCGTGGATCCGGGTAGATGGTGCCATTTTATTTCGCATAGATGCACTTACTGCTCTGCTACGCGGAAGTATGTGCGCTCGCATGGTGTCAGGGAACTCGCACGCGGACCCGCGTCCAATACTAACCGCCGGTCGTCGCCCGCGGTGTGGGAGAGAAATCTGCAACCTTCGATCCATACACAGGAAACAGCCCAGAAATTGGCAGCAAAAAATTCATTTAATCGCTTGGCTGATCCAATATTTCTCTTTCCTTGGCTGTTAAGAGACGAAGTCTCCATGGCAGCCTATAAATTATAGTGGTCTTCTTCCTTAGTAGCAGTTCTGTGGTAACAGGAGTGAGGAGCTAGCGCAAACAAGGCTCAGGAGGAGGGAAGAGATCTAGAGAGAGAGAGAGAGATGGCGAGGTTTACAGAATCCCTGGCAACTGTCTTCAGTGCTTGGGACGTCCTCTTCCTGATCCCTGAGTTGCTTTTCTTGGCTTTCGTGGTGATCGTCGCGTTGAACGCGACTCGCCTCCTGGTCACCTCTGTCCGGGATGGCCGAAGTTCCCAATCCATTGATCATGAGCATACTAGTGGCGGCAGGACGCGGCTTGCGCAGCGGTCCCGGGTGCTTCTTGCCACCGCGTGCGTCTCTGCAATCGCTGCTGTGGTGATACCCACTGTAGCCATGTCACTGGAGGTGGTGCTTCGGGCTCCCTTGTCGGTCGTGAGCCTGGCCGCCGCCGCAGCGGCACTGCTGGTGGTGCTGGCCGTTGTCGCCTCCGTCGCTGCCGGGGTGATGATTGCAGCGGCGCTGGGGCCTCTCTGCGGCCGTGGTCGAGAGGATTGATTATGGAAGGTTGAAGAAGGATGATGAGACGGGGGGGGAAATAAGTAGAATATATATATATATATATATATATATATATATATATATTATATATATATATATATGGTAAATTATCTATAAGTACCTATCACAGGATGGATTTATTTTTAATCCCTCTCAGAAAAAAATATTTCAAACAAATTTTTTTTTGGCAGATTTTATCAATCAATCTTGAAAAGATAATTTTTATCTTCTATTTTTTCTCTGTTTTATCATTTCATCAGTTTTTGTGTCATCAGATATATATGATCATTATATTCATATTTTAATAATATTTAAAATTTATGTTCTAAGACGTTAAATAAGAGTTCGAAGTTGTTAAAATATGTGTGACAGTGAGTTAAAACATGTGGGGATCTAAAGTAACTATTAATATGATTTAAGTGTAATTATTGACATGACTTAAAATTTAAGTTCTAAGACGTTAAAGTAAGAGTTCAAACTTGTTAAAGTATGCGTGACAGTGAGTTAAAGCTTGTGGAATTTAAAGTAACTATTGATATGATTTAAAATATAAATATTAACATGACTTAAATCTAAGTTTGAAGATGTTAATGTAGCAACTCTCAATTGTAAATTGAGAAAAATATATTTTATTTAAAAGAAAGTGTGAATAATTGAAACTCATTAAGCAAAATAAGTGATGGGCTTTCATAAATAGTTCAAACATGAGTTATTGGGCCACAAAGTAAAAGTCCAATGATGGATTAGAGATAAATATGTTTAAATTTGTACCTTAATTATTAATAAAATAAAAAAGGGTCAAGATAATCACTATTATGACTCATAAATATCCTAAAAAGAGTCATAACCCTATCCTAACTAGTTGGCCACGGATCTAGAGCCCACCCCATGACAAATGGAAGAATAAATGTTAGGAAAATGTTAGATAATTATGAAAAATTTGGAGTTGGAAGAAGGGAAATGATTTTAGGAGTTTTGGTAGCCCTAAACATACAAATATACCTCTATTTCATCCATGGCCGACCCTATTGACCTTCTGGAGTTTGGAGGATGAGAAAGAAGAGCTTTTGGATGAGGAAATCGAGGAGGAGGAGGCTATGAACAAGAGTTCTTCGTGTTCTTCAAGTTTCTTGTCCTCGGATTCTAAAGCGCTCAAAGGTAGGCAATCTCTCAAGTGAAAATAAATTAAATTCGACCCTAGATAGACCATGACCTAGCTACGAAACCCTATATCTTCCCCAATTTTCATCATGTTGTTTATGAGTATTTCATGCCCAAAGTCTTGTTAAGAACATGTACTTGACCCCACATGTTCACCTTAAATCATTTTCTATGCTTGATCTCGTACTGTGAAACTTTTACCTTATATCCTACATGATGTCAGGAATCTATTGACACCATTTTCATCAATTTCAATCAAGTACCTTTTTGGAATTAAATCATTTTTCATCACTGTATCAGTTTTTGGTTGTGATGTACCTTGTGCATATCATGATCATACCATGTTAGAAGCTTAATTACTCTTTGCTGTTGATACCTTCGCAAGTCTAGTTTCATTTAAAATTGATTTCATGATTTTTCAGCATGTGTATGATTTGATATTAATTTTTAATGACCCCTGTGTCTAGTCCTTAGAGGACTAGACCGCAACTCAAGGTAACCCATTTCACCTTTTGGGCTTGGCCAGGACCTCTAAGAACACGATGGCCCGATCGGTCGCGTTCTCAGCCTGGTCACGACACAGGCGCATGTCGCGTCATGAACGCGACGGTATACTGCGTCATGTCTTCCTATCTGTACTGATTGCCCTGAACGCGACAGACCCTGACGTCGCGTTTATGGACCGATTGCCCTAGCTAGTTGCGACAGGTAACCCCGTCACATTTTAGTGCATCAATTGATTGACCTGATCCGGTTCCCTTCAATGTGATAGCCCTGCCCGTCGTGATTTGAACGCGACAGATACCTACGTCGCGACTCACTGTGTGTTCCAAAAACCCTAATTTTCATTTAAATCTTGCAAAACCATGCTTTATTATTATGACTAAACCCTTGTAATGTTATGTGACAAACAGAAACATCATGTTAATTAATTTTCATCAATATGCAAACAATTTTATTATTTAAAAATTGTGTGCACAACTCTCATATATGATATCTTTGATTTTCTCTCACATGCACACACCAAACATGAAATTTTGCCATGAGACCTTACAAAAATTACTCAATAATATATTTGGTATTAAGTGTAATTATTCATGTAAACTCCCCTATTATTTTAAATGAACTTGTCTTCGTTTTATTCGCTCGATTTAATACCGTTATCGCGTCCCTCTGCCTACGAGCACTCAAGGCAAGACAAACAAACGTTTCTATACACACTTTCTTGACTTGGACAACCTCTCCGTTGAGAATACTCTTGACTGGACCAGGAACTTCTTGTCAAGGCCTTCATAAGACTCATTGGCTTTGGTGGACATCCATTGCCGACGGGCAAGTTGTACCATCAATACCCATGATACCCTTAGGGATCAGCATGATCCAACGGCTTTAGATTGCTCTCTTACCTTGAGATCACGCCAAACTTCTGGACTATGTTCGTAACATAGCCAGTAGGGCGGTTAGTGACTTCTACCATACTTCCAGCACACAATTATAAGTGTTGTGTAACTGTTATTATCGCCTGTTTAACATTGTTTTATGTGAATGACCTATAGTTCTCATCTACTCCTTATTCTCTCATCTATTCACATTCTCTCTATACTCTCATCTATTTTAGTACTCTATTTGGTCATCTATTGATTGTTGAAGATAAAAACATAACCAATGTCAGGCAACATTATAAAGGGCCCGATCTGGTCCTAGGAGGTGCACCCGAAAGTGCTAGTGCCCATGGAAGTTAAATGATCAGGGTGTTCGACATTACATCCAAGTACTATACTATCTAGATTAATCGACAACAATCAAAACAAAGTGCTATACTCTCTCGATTGATAAAAGTCAATCAAGTGCTATCGTGACTTGCATGCTATCGTGACGTGCTATCTCATGATATGGCCAATCCTTTAACGTGCTTTGTGGTGCTATATTCCTTTAAAAAGTACTAGTGTGCCCTTGTTATCATGTGCTATTACTCTCTTGAACGTTACCTCTAGTTATCTTGCTATCCAAAATATTAATCACTTAAAGCATGCCTATTTTCGAGATATTAAGTCCTACTGGGCGTTATCGCTTATCCTACGCTATTTATTTCATGTGTTTCAAGTGAGTCTGATAAGGAATACCACATGCATAAGGAAGGGGATGAGAAAGTGCAAGAGTGACCAGACGTTTCACCAACCAATCATCTTAATAGTTAGTTAGTTGTTTTCTATTTGAATAAAGTACTCTAGGCCCATAGTTTTGGCTCTGTATTAATGGATGTAATAGTGTTTAGTGGAATTATCAATAAAGATGGTTCATTTGGCATTATTCCAATTTGTGTAATGGTTTGATGTCTATTTCACGCTCTATACTATTTAATTAACTATTTATCACTCCGATATTCCACGTCGGGGCGTTACAGTTAAAGTAAGAGTTCGAAAACGTTAAAGTATGTGTAACGGTTAGTTAAAATGTGTGAGACTTGAAGTTACTATTAACATGACTTAAAGTTTATGTTCTAAGAAGATAAAATAAGAGTTTGGAGTTGTTAAATTAAGTATGTGTGATAGCTGAGTTAAAATGTGTGAGATTTAAAGTAAATGTTGACATAAATTAAAGTCCAAATTTAAAGACGTTAAAATAAGTGTTCAAAGGTGTTAAAATAAGAGTTCAAAGATATTAAAATATGTGTGATGGTGATTTAAAGTGTGTGAACTTAAAGTCACTATTGGTGTGACTTAAAGTCTAAATTTGAATGTTTTAAAGTAAGAGAAGAAACTAGTTAAAATAGAAGAGTAAATCAGTTAAGATAGAAGAGCAAACATGTTAAAGAAGAGAAAATCTATTAAAAAGTAGAGGAAATAAGTTAAAGTATCTAATCTGCTAAAGTAATAATTACAGTGCATTAAAGCAGTAGTTCTAGTCTGTTAAGTTGGATCGAGTTGTTGTTTATTAAAGTATTAGTGTAGTGTGTTAAAGTAGGCGAGAAAATCATTTAAAGTAGAAGAAGAAACTTGTCAAAGAAGAAGAGGAAACCAGTTAAAATATGTGGATTTAAATAATTATTGATACGATTTAAAATATAACTTCAAATGTGTTGAAATAAAAGTTAAAAAATGTTACAATAACAGTTGCTCACAATATGAAAATAGAAAATGTTAATAAAAAATTATTTACATAGATATCAATAAAATAGAGACTAGAAATTAACTTCCCTAAAAATTACTGAACTTTTTGTGTAGACATTTCTAACAGGGACCTGCAGTTCAGATCCCCTCTCTAACAGAAACCTATTATTAATTGTGTTGGCCCTTTTGGTACGGCAGCAAGCTAACCTAGAGGGGGGGTGAGTAGGTTTTCTGAAATCTGAAATAGAAATTAAACACAAAAAATTATCACTTCAAAGTTTGGTTAGTTTAGTGTGATAAAGAGTAATAGTGCGGAAGCAAGTAAACAATCACACAAATAACATAAGGGATTTATCCTGGTTCGTTCCTTCCCACATGGAAGTCCTACATCCAGTCCCTAAGCAACTTCTTGGGATTTTACTAACCAAGGGTACAGTCTCCCTCAAGAACAATACAACACCCAGCACCCCAGCTGGTCTTCTTCTCTTTCCCAGGCAAGAAGGTAACCCACTTCTCTTACAGGTAAAGAAGCCAACCTCCTGGTACAAACCCCAGTGCGGTTCTGCTAGACACAAACCCCTAGCTAGGTTACACTATATACAGTTCTACAGCTGGACAGAAGTCTTTCTTAGAAAAGAAAGAACAAAGATGAGAGTTGGAACAAATGAAAACCAGCTAAAAGAACTCTCAGCAAAAAGACTCTCTCCCCAGATTACAAAGATGCACACAGAGAGAGTGAAGAGAGGAGAAGGAGCTTGAAGATTGAGGGATTCAGATGCTTGGACACTTCTTCTTGGGCTCGGGCTCTTTCTCTCTTTTCTTTGAGTGTATGTGGAGTTGAGTTCTTCACACACTACAAGAAATTGTGCGATTAGCGACAGACAGAATCCGTCGCTAATCCGTCGCCAAATGAACTTAACGACGCATTTGTAACTGATTGGCGACGGATTTAATCCGTCCCAAAAAACTCGTCACTAATTTAGCGATGAAAATCGTCCGCCGCAATACCGTCGCGGATTCGCGGTTGATTAGCGATAAAATAAAAAACGTTGCTAACTAGCGACGGGTAAGCCGATCTTTCATATTTTTGTTGAATTAGCGACAGATTAGTGGGGCACTTTATTGGTCGCTGATCTTATGTTGCGACGGACTAGCGGTGCACATTTTTCGTCGGTGATTAGCGACGGATTAGTGTTGGTCGCACAATAGTCGCCAACTTTGCGATGGAATTGCGATGCAGTTTTCTGTCGCTAATCAGCGAGGGACTCATCCTCGCGAATCCGTCGCTAAGTTTTTGCAATGAATTTTAATCATCGCTAATCCATTTTTGCGATGGTCTACATCCATTCACTTTTTCGTCCCTAAACTGTCGCTAATCTATTTTTGCGATGAACTACGCCTGTGCTTATTTTCATCGTTAAAACCGTCACTAATTCGTCGCAATTTTTAAAAAATATATATTTTAAAAACTTTGATAGACTTACAACCCTGTTTCTGACACACATATACAAAATAATTTACAGTGCTAAATTAAAATTCCGTACAATAAATATTTAAATTATATGTTATATTAAAAAAATATGATGATAAATCCATCCAATTCTCATAAACATCAAAAAAACTATCAAGATCCACCCAATTCTCACAAACATCCAAAATTATTAGGATCCACCCAATTCTCATGAACATAAAAAAATATCAAGATCCACCCAATTCTTATGGACATCAAAAGAAGTATCATGATAAATCCACATAATCTTCATAACGTCAAAAAAGTATCATGATAAATCCACCCGATCCTCATCCTCGTCCTCTCCATCTAGTGTCATAGCAATATCCTGCATTAGACATGTAAAATAGAACACTATTAGACATGAATATGTACATCTATGGAATAATTGTTGCAGAAAAAAAAAATAGTAACTCTTGCAAAAAAAATTTAACGTCCCCTGTTTCCCCCTCCCCCCACCTCGGGCACCCCACTCTTGTCAAATGTAGCCATTTAGAGGTCTTTTTTTGGGTGCCTGGGATGTATAGGTGCTGGGGGGTTGGATTTGTTTTGAGTTTTTGACCCATCTATACTTGCACATTCTCATTTCTTCTTCTCTCTCTCTCTCTCTCTCTCTCTATATATAATATAATATATATATATATATATATATATTTTATTATATATAATATATTTATATATTATATATATATATATATGTGTGTGTGTGTGTGTGTGGTGTGTGTATGGTACTACCCACTTTCAAAAAAAAAAAAAAAACCAACAGAGTTTGGTGGGGAGAGGTGGACACAAATCTATGGTCTTCAACATGATCCTCACAAATAAATGGTGGGGAGTTGTGACTGAGTTTATTTTTATCTAGAGTTGATATAATTTGATTAACTTCTATCTATAAATGATCCGATCTTTATATCTATTTTGAAGTTAAGATAGTCTTCCTATTCAAAACCAACAATTAGATCTATCTTTATATCTATATCTTCTAAAGGTGATAGCTACAAAGTCACTCATACACACCCTCAAAAACAGAAAAAATAAAGATACATATAAAGAAGAAAAAACATACAAAGTAGGATATCACACTTAATAAGCCTGGAAGAGGAGATGGTCTCTTCTGCTACTGAAATATATAGGACTAGTAGGCACCGTGCGATATACGGCGTTTGATTATAAAATATATTAATAAATATATGTTATTTTTTAGAATTATATAATTTAAATATAATTTGTTTGTTAAACTAATTTTAATAAAAATGTTTGAACATGAATAAAATAACTACACAATAGATTTTATCATAAATTGTCAACAATCTGTTAATTGATATATTAGAGATATAAATGTACTACAAAAAATATTATCATAAATCATCGATCATTTTAAAATCAAAGTTCAATGACATTCTTATCATTATATCTTCCAGAACAAAATAAATTTTCAGAAAACATACTTTAACTAATATAGTGCCAAAACAAATTATTGTAGTAAATTTTCCACTTTGGCATGGTGGAATTTGCTGTTGTTTCTTTGCATTGCTAAATTATTGTAGTAAATTGACTCCTTGGCGACACCTGATTCCTTTTTATGTGTCAATGCTTGGAAATCATTTATATCGTTTTAGTATGTTTGCTTTTCATGGGAGAGCTTTTTGACAGTTCATTTTATGAACATGTTCTACCAATCTTCTATCTATAGAATACTCTCAGAAGTTTGAAGTTGTGAACTATCTTGGGCACATCCTGTTTGTGACACACCTACATTCACATTAAAAAGATAGGATGCGACGCATCTACATTCACTTTCAAAAACATCCTTACATGTTTACCATCATCTCGTGTGGGGTGTGGGAAAATGATCATACTTTCTCCATGTTTCCACTTTTAATTAAACAACTATGCATGATTATTGTTCTTGCCATATGCAACAAACTTGAATATCAATGCCTGATATTCTGTTGAGTACTAAACTTGTGCAGATGGTCCACTCTAAACTTCAAATATTTTACCGTAACTTGTAATTGTTAATCCATGGTGTAAACATAAGATGTATACAAACACTGAACTACTGGGTCATCTAGTTCTTTTCCGTACTAAAAATATGTAATGTGTGCATGGGCATGCATGATGCAACCATGTATAAGATTGATCGGAGAGGAGGTGAGGCTTATGCTGAATGTGGATTTGATGTCAAAAGGGCAAAATCTATTCCTCATGGGAATGATGATGAAGCACCGGTCCAGATTTGCTTTTCTGAGACTGATCATGCTCGAGATAAACTTTTTTGTTACTAAAATGTATTGGCAAAAGTTTCTAGTTTCTATACATCTATCTTAGCTCTGGACAATGCCGAACTGTTAGGCTGGTACTGAATTGCTTGATGTCCTGTCTTGTGGCTTCGTTAGGCTATTCTCCCATTTCATTTGCAGGGGCCAATGCCATATCTGGTTTCTGTGCTACAGCTTGCAGCTTGCCCTTTGATTATGTGAAAACTCAAATACAGAAGATGCAACCTGATACCACCGGCATGAATCCATATACTGGTTTTTTGGACTGTGCTATGAAGACTCTGAAAAGGGGGACCTCAGAAGTTGTATACTGGATTTCCTGTCTATTGTGTCATAATTGCCCCTCATGTCATGGTAAATCCCACAACATTATGCTGAAGTTTTTTTAGTGTCACTTTGTTCTTCAACTTTACTTGTTTCTTTGCCTGATTTCACGTGCTATCGTGCAGTTGACATGGTATTCTTGAACCAAATCCAGAAGATTGAGAAGAATCTGGGCTTTTAGGAGTGCCACAATTTTGGTTTCACCACCAGAGTCGATTTAACTACATTACAATCCACAATAAGATTCACACATTTTGCTACACACCAATGGAGATTTTTATTTTTAATGTGCAGGAGCCTTTACTCCATACAATTTTGAAATTAGGTCCATGAGAAAGCTCAACAATTAGGCCACAATTTTCTTTCTTTTTCTTTGGAGGCAGGGTTGGGGTAGGAGGACAGGTCTTCATATAGGTTATTAAAGAGGGAACCCCAAAAAGGGCAACGAAATTTGCTGCTAACCTGTGAAGGGTGTGCTGAACTGAATAAACATACACTGTCTCACAAAAAATACCATAGCTTTTCATGGTTGTGCTGAACTTTTTCAATTTACCTATTCTACAATAACTATCATATCTACTCATATTTTTTGCAAGTTCTCCTTTGTGCAGATGTCACAAAATAGGTGCTAAAAGCATGTGCAATCAATATTGAAACTATATAATAGACTGCTATAAAACTGTAAAGCTATAATCTTTTAGATTTTTTACAGTTTCATATACACATTAAAACTGTAAAGTATAAAATAGCAGGAACATAAAGCATAAATCAAATTAACATGCACATTAAAACCTCTAGACATTAACTATTATTGATAGGAAACAACTTAATTTGTTGCCGGTCTATAATAACCTGATCAATTTATGCACATTGGATTTACAATAGATCTAAATCCTAACTATTAGCTTTAAGTTTAATCAACATCTGACGTTAGATTAGCTCTCATCTAAATTTGATTAAGGTTCAACCATTGAATTTGCTCTAAATCGATATCCTAATAGTGGATTTAAATTTGACCAATAGATTTTCTCTCGATCTACATCTAATTAAAATTCATCAGTTCAATTTATTATCAATTGAAATCTAAATGATGGATTTCATCTCAATCTAAAATTCGATCATTGGATTCACTCTTAATTTGTGTACATCTAATCAGTTGGGCTTGCTACAGTCTATAACAATCTAATCAACATTCAATCATTAGATTTGGTATGGATCTAAATTAATCTTAGTCATTGGATTTAAGTTTGATCAAGATTTGATGCCACTATTGACCTATAACTGATTAAGATCCGACAATTCAAGCTATTGTCAACAGAATCTAACTATTGGATTCAACTTGATTAAAATTCAACGTTGGATTCACTCTTAATGTATGCACATCTGATCAACTCATTGGCTCGTTGTCAATCTATAACAACCTAATCAACACCACACATTGAATTAATTATTATAGATACAAATCCTAAGTTGAATTTTAAGTCTTATCAAGATTTGACAGTAGGATTTGTCCGTGATATAAAATCAAATCGATTAGCTATATAATATTAAATAATTATAGTATAATCTATCATAATATAAATTATAAAAATATAAATATTAATACATAAATTTTTATAAAATTAATTATTTTGAAAATAAATTTTATTACATATATATTTACTAAACAAATATAATATATTCACAAACACACAAATATAATGTGTATATCAATACAAAAATATATATATTTAATAAAATCAAATTTTATTTTATAAATTTATATTACTATATATTTCATTTGATTTATTTTTTTTATTTATAACATATCTATATAAATTACCTATGGATAACATGTATTACATATTATTAAATAATATAAATAAGTATATCAACTATAAAATAAATAATATAACTAATTAGTAATTGCTAATTAATAGCTACGTAAAATAAAATATAATATATACTAAACTGAAAATGTAACTTCTACATTTATATTTTCTAAATATTTGTATTCCTTTTAATGACATGTTTAAGAAATAACAACAAAGGGACAAATTAGCTACGTAAGGCATTCATTAAAAAAAAGAGCAGGTAATTAGCGACGAATTAGTGACGAAAAGTTCCGTTGTCAATTAGCGAAGGCTTAGCAACGGACGATCACTCGCTAATCCGCGACGAAATTTTCCGTCGCTAATTTGTCGACAATCAGCGACGGCGACATCCGTCGCAGGTTTGTTGCTGGTGAGAGACGCATTAGCGACGAACATATTTCGTCGCAAAAGTCCGTAGCAGTTTGTCGATGGACCAGCGACGCACTTATTCGCCGCTGAATAGTTACGGTTTTGCGACAAAATGTAATCCGTTGCTAATGTCGCTGATTAGCGTCGAGCTACTTCTCCCCGAATTTTATCGTAAAATCACGACAATTTTGCGACGAAATATTTCCGTCGCTAACTTTCGTCGCTATTCGCAAAATTTCTTGTAGTGACAAGATGTACACTCCTTAAAAAAAATCTTCAGGAAAGCTCTTAATTGTTCTTCATCCATGCTTCATCTTTTATATGAGCAATTTGAATAAATCCGTTAGAGTTCTAGCCGTTGCTCATCTTCTTTTTCTTCTAATAATTTTGATCTATGAAATCTGCAAGCATAGAAGAAAGTGTTAGCATAAAAGAGTGTTTACAAGATAACAGTGCATGCTACTGTGTTTCTGCTACCATGATAAAAATAGCAGTTCATATCTTTTCTAACAAGACTCTGAAATACGCATGCATCTTTTTCTGTCAGAAGATATTTGACTTTTCATTTAAGCACCAAAAACACTTTAAAGTAAATCGATGTGAGACCAAATCGTTGTTCTTACTTTAACAAATCGTTATGAAGACAAATCGATGTGAGGGCAAATCGTTGCGCTCACTTATGAAATCGTTATGAGAACCAAATCGATATGAGCCTTAACGAATGTTATAGAAGACAAATCGATGTGAGGGTAAATCGTTGCGCTCACTTATCAAATCGTTATGAGCCTTAGCGAATCGTTATAGAGGGCAAATCGTTGCGCTCACTTATCAAATCGTTGCACGATAAAATCAATGTTTCACTTAACGAATCGTTACACGATCAAATCATTGTGTAACTTATGAAATCGTTGTTAGTGAAATTGATGTGACACTTTTGAATAGAAATCGATGTATATTGAATGAACATCGATTTAACATTTTAGTGCACCATAAAATAATCATAAATATTGATAAAACAATCTAATCATAAATTTTTAGCACCAAAATATGAAGGTAATAAAGAGTGGTTCAACAATCTCTCCATTTTTGGTGATGACAAAATTTATGTGAATTTCTGACACAAATATATGAAGCATAGAAAATGTAGAAAATTCATAGAACATACAAATTCTCCCCCTTTTTGTCACTAACCAAAAATGAAGGATCTTACCATGCGTTCTTTCCCCTTTGAGAAAATTTCTTACCATTGAGGGGTTCAACAATAATAGATATTCAATGAATAACTCCCCCTTAGTGAAGGCTCCTCCTGAGCATTAGACTCCCCCTTAATGTGAGGCAAGTCAGATCTTGTTGCTCTTGACCTTATACATGTTGTTTGTCAAGTCTTCAAGATTTTTATCTGCATACATCTTAAAAGAAAACTTGCAAACATTGTTAGTAGCAATTATAAAAATTTAATATTTATGACTACTCCCTCTTCAGATGAGATTTGGATGAAGAGTTGGCAGACACTCTTGCCTTGAGCATCCTTGATCTTGATGCTCCAAGGCTACCCTGCAAGCAACTTATTCAGAAATAGGTACCCAAATCTTTTTGGGTCCTTGATAGTTAGATGCATAAAAATATCCTTTCGGGATCCATACTAGATCTCTTGTTGTGCAGGTGTTTACAGTGTGTCCTAATTTATTGCAATGAGAACAACAATGAATGTAATCTATTTTGCAGTTTAGAACATAATTTTTAGAAACATTTTTCTTTTGATAAGGCTTGTTCATTTCAGAGGCCTTTTTTTGAGGCATTTTGGTTTCTTTACAAATTTTGGCAAAGGATACTTTCCTGGAGTTATGGCTTGTTTTTCTTTTTCCAGAGGTATGTAACCAAGCTCTTGTTTGTTATTTCTAGATTATGATCATTTTAAGCATATGGCTAAAGATGTTTTCCCTTTAGTTAATTTTCTAACTGATTCTTTTAATATAGATTTTCTTCAGTTAGAGTTTTTAATTTTTTTTCTAACTCTAACTTCTCATTATTCTTGCTTTTCAAATCTTCATTTAAAAGATAATTATTATTTTTACTGTTCTTTAATTATTTTTTTAGTTGCTCTAGTTCGGATTTAAGATCAGAATTGGTGTTTTCTAAGCAAATAGTGTTGTTTTTCTGATTCTTTAATTCTATTACAACATTTTTATGTTTTTCATATAGTTCATTAAATACTTCTTCTAAGTCTTCAGACTCTGACCCTGAAACAGTGCATGAATCAAAAAATGAGTCAGAATGTACCTCATCTAGTCCTACCATGAGGGCTAGATTTACCTGCTCTTTCTCCGATTCTGAGCTTGATGATTCTGAGCTTGTGGCCTCATCATTGTCCCAAGCAGCCGCCAAAGCTTTTCTTTTAAATTTCTTGTGCTGCTTCTTGATTTTTTTAGTTGACCAGCCTTCTTGAGTTTAGGACAATCTGGTCTTAGTTGTCCAAGTTTTCTGCATTCATAGCAGACTGGTTCTTTCTCCTTTTTCTCTTTCTTTTGAATCCTTCTTGATCCATTTTTCTTCTTCTTGAGAATTTTTGAAGCTTGGACAGTACATCATTTACGTCACTATCTTCAGAATCTGCATTTTGGAACTAGAAGAAGAAGAAGAGGTGGAAGGAGTAGTTGCAACTTTAAGAGCATTAGTACATTTTTTCTTTGATCAGCTTTCAGATAGTCGCTCTATATTAATTTCATGTGCCATGAGGGAACCTATTAAGTTATCAATAAAAAGTTTGGTTAAGTCATGGGCTTCTTCAATAGCAGTTACTTTAGGTGTCCATGAAAGAGTTAAGGACCTAAGTATCTTTCTAACAGTTTCCTCATGAGAAAGTTTTTTACCAAGAGAACTCAAACCAACTACTATGCTCGAAAATCTATTATACATCTGAGTGATATTTTCATTTGGAAGTATTTTAAATTGCTCATATTGTGAGACAAGAATATATATCCTAGTTTGTTTTACTTTATCTGTTCCTTCATAAGTTATCTGCAGTTTATCCCATATTTCTTTAGCTGATTTACATGTAGATACTCTACTAAATTCTCTTTTGGATAAAGCACAACATAAGTAGTTCATAGCTTTAAAGTTTAAGGATAATTTACTTTTATCTACTGCTGTAACGACAGTAGTGCCTGGAATAGGAACAATAACATAATCACCTACCTCGATTACCTGCCACAGATCAAAGTCTGTGCCTCGAATGAAGCATTCCATTCTCATCTTCCAATATTGGTAGTCCTCTCCATCAAAAAATGGAGGTCTGGTGACTGATTGACCTTCATCATATCCTTGAGCTGCCATGGATCTTCTCTAAGATCGTTAAATCTTCTTGATTGATCAGAGAACCTCGCTCTGATACCACTTGTTGGCCCTTTGGTACGACAGCAAGCTAACCTAGAGGGGGGGTGAATAGGTTTTCTGAAATCTGAAACAGAAACTTAAACACAGAAAATTATCACTTCAAAGTTTGGTTAGTTTATTGTGATAAAGAGTAGCAGTGCGGAAGCAAGTAAACAATCACACAAATAACACAAGGGATTTATCTTGGTTCGGCCCTTCCCACATGGAAGTCCTACATCCAGTCCCCAAGCAACCTCTTGAGATTTTACTAACCAAGGGTACAGTCCCCCTGAAGGACAATACAACACCCAGCACCCCAGCTGGTCTTCTTCTCTTTCCCGGGCAAGAAGGCAACCCACTTCTCTTACAGGTAAAGAAGCCAACCTCCTGGTACAAACCCCAGTGCGGTTATGCTAGACACAAACCCCTAGCTAGGTTCTACACTGTATACAGTCCTACAGCTGGATAGAAGTCTTTCTTAGAAACGAAAGAACAAAGCTGAGAGTTGGAACAAATGAAAACCATCTAAAAGAACTCTCAGAAAAAGACTATCTCCCCACATTACAAAGATGCACACAGAGAGAGTGAAGAGAGGAGAAGGAGCTTGAAGCTTGAGGGCTTCAAATGCTTGAACACTTCTTCTTGGGCTCGGGCTCTTTCTCTCTTTTCCTTTGAGTGTATGTGGAGTTGAGGTTCTTCACAGGATATACACTCCTTAAAAAAAATCTTCAGGAAAACTCTTATTTGTTCTTCAGCCATGCTTCATCTTTTATATGAGCAATTTGAATAAATCTGTTGGAGTTCTAGCCGTTGCTCATCTTCTCTTTCTTCTGCAAGCATAAAAGAAAGTGTTAGCATAAAAGAGTGTTTACAAGATAACAGTGCATGCTACTGTGTTTCTGCTACCATGATAAAAATAGTAGTCATATCTTTTCTGACAAGACTCTGAATACGCATGCATCTTTTTCTGTCAGAAGATATTTGACTTTTCATTTAAGCGCCAAAAACACTTCAAAGTAAATCAATGTGAGACCAAATCGTTGTTCTTACTTTAACAAATCGTTATGAAGGCAAATCGATGTGAGGGCAAATCGTTGCGCTCACTTATGAAATCGTTATGAGAACCAAATCGATATGAGCCTTAACGAATCGTTATAGAAGACAAATCGATGTGAGGGCAAATCGTTGCGCTCACTTATCAAATCGTTATGAGCCTTAGCGAATCGTATAGAGGGCAAATCGATGTGAGGGCAAATCGTTGCGCTCACTTATCAAATCGTTGCACGATAAAATCAATGTTTCACTTAATGTGTAACTTATGAAATCGTTGTTAGTGAAATCAATGTGACACTTTTGAATAGAAATCGATGTATATTGAATGAACATCGATTTAGCATTTTAGTGCACCATAAAATAATCATAAATATTGATAAAACAATCTAATCATAAATTTTGTTAGCACCAAAATATGAAGGTAATAAAGAGTGGTTCAACAATTTGTCATATATATATCCCTAAAATATATATTTATATATATACTATTGGGATTTATAGTATTTTCATAAATATCTATATAATTGTCGTATTTCTTTATATAATTTTCCATCATTTGATTCTATCTATTTATTTAAAGAAAAATCTTATGACACATATAAGGAGGGTGGTGTGCATCGCATACCTTCACGTCATTGGGTGTGGGCATCTAATGAAAGGAAGGTGTGCATACACACCACCTATGATATGCACTAAGTGCAACTCTTAACCCGACAACAGATAAATTAACAAGGCAAATAAATTAATTACATCTTATTTTATAGGAGAAATTAATAATTGGTCCCTCGTAGTGGACTGGCGCCGTTACCCCCTCTTGGCTGGTTAAAGAGGTGACACTCACACACACAAAATGGAAGCATCTTACACACACTGTTATGGGAAGGTCTTCTGTGCTGCATGAAAATACTTATGCAGACCAATCACCAAAGCAATACATGGTAAAAACATTAAGTGTAGTTCTCTGTACCATACCAGTGCATACAAACATAGATACAATACTATAGTCTGTTCATTAGTTACATGCCAGGAAAATGCTTAATACAAAAGGTGGCATGGCCACAACTAAATCACAGTTTATCCTTCAAATCATCTAGCCTGAAGTACATACATAGCAAAAGAGGTTGGCTTGATGAGGGAACCTCATCAGGATGAAGAATCTGAAATGGGTTCAAACGAAGGCATGAGTTCTAAAGGAACTCAGTAGGCAAACCAGCAAGGTGTAAAGCATAAGAGTATGGAATATGGCATAGTTTAATAGGTTACATAAGCATAAAAGTTACGCAAAGAGTACACTGCAAGGAAGACTTAACAAGTTGCATGTTTACTGGAGTGCATGTATCACATTTTGAAAACATGATGCTTAGCAGGGATTCAAATTCATACAAATTGAATGGCATAAACAAAGCTCTCATGGGGATGAATAACATATAACTAACCACCTTCCAAAATAAGATGTTTACATATACATACATCTTAACAAATGCCCAACTTAGTGAGTCTAACCACCCCGTTTGATTGTGGGATGAAACCATCGTCACGGCTAACCCCTCATGCATGATGCCAACCATGAGGAGCCCTAACCACCCCAGAGAGAGAGAGAGAGAGAGAGAGGTCAAAGTACCTTTCCAAGACAATTAGACATAGGGTTTTTAAAGGTTACCTGAAAAGAGTTCAGATAAAGTTTCTGAATCAAACAGGCAAATTCATAAACGACACTATACTGAGGAGATAAAGAGAGACTTCCAAGGGGTCAATGAAGGAATTGGTTATGCCTATCTTAGTGTGGGGAACCAACCAAAGCTCCAAAAGAAAGTTGGGAGGCCCAAACTGCCAAGAAGCTGCACGGCTTCAAGCTCTAACCCTCAATTATTCCCAGCAGCAAAAGACAAAAGGTTGGCTGGAAGGATGGTCACCAAGGATATAAAAGGGATTAAAGTTCAAAATGGGTGATACTAACAAGAGGATCCGGACGCCTAGCCAACATGTAGGTCAAAGGAAGATACTAATCCAATAGAGATGACTGATGGGATGATGAGTGAAAAGTTTTTCATAGGCCATAGTGCAATCTCCGGAAATGTATGAGTTGTTTTAATAGACATAGGGGTCTACGTCAGAAAGTTGATAGGCCAAAGGGGTCAGATGATGACGACCAATGCTACTAGTGACAAAACACAAGCATTTAAGAGATTATACTCAACTCTAATTCGATTAGAGGACAAGGAAAATACTGATTGGAGAATAAATAAACTTTGACTGGAGGCCAATCGATTACTGAACAATGGTCATATAGATTGGAGAACAAAAGGGAACTCATGCTGAACCATTCTGAGTATTAACCTTTTGATACTGGTGAGGACAAAATTCATACTTATCATAAAATCCTTAATATACTTAATAACACTTTTATCTCATGAATATCATTGCTCCACGAAAAGATTTACGATGTTCAGTAACTTCGTCATACTAGTTTTGGTCAAGATAAGTCGAAGTTATCTTCGTCATATACGAAGTCTCACTTCGTCATATACGAATTTATCGTCAGTACTCGCGCTTTAGGGCCTCCAGGATGCTGTCGCCCAAGGGCCTCTGGGACCTCATGTCACCAAGAGGGCAATCTCTCTCACGCCGCCCCGACATTGTCTTCTCCGGCGCCGTCGCCACCTCCATTGACGCCCCTGCCGGTGCCCCCACCTGCACGCTCTCTCTCTCTCACTCTTGTCACACCCCGAGATTTAGCAGCGGAATAAATACCAGGGGACGTGGACGATAACAAATAGGCGTATCACAGTTGAATAGCACAGAGTCACAATTGATATAATAACACATTTGCGGCTATATTATGATCACCCAAAAGTATACTTTATTTCATTCCATTCATCTAGATACAACCTTACATAAGAAAGAACCAACTAAAGGTCCATTATTCAAATAAAAATTCTAGAAAAGGTCACTATTACATAGACTACCCAATTGTCTATTTCTAAACTGTCATCCACTCATATGACGGGTGCTCATCACTCTTGCCCTGCCCCATCGGACTCCACTGGTTCTTCATCACTTCCTGAAAAAGGGCAGGATGATAGGGTGAGCGAACTAGCTCAGTAGGATTTACATCTCAATATTGTGCGGGCACTAATATACATGATTAGCATTTTAAATAGGCAGATATGCACATGAATATGATGACAATGCATGCAATACTAACAGATTGAATAGCAGAGTAGAACGGATATCATATCAGATCAAATGTCGAGATGCATATATACAGTGGACAGATATTTCAAGAATAGAATCGTATCAAAAGAGATTGGCCATATTCAAACAGATATCATGCGTTCACATGATCAGACGTATCATATCAAATCATATCATATCAGATCACATCAGACTTATCATATCAAACAAAGGCACATTCACACAAATCTTGCATATCGTATCAGTGCCATGCCACGCACCACAAGTCCATACTCCCGCGGTTAAAAAGTACGTTGGGGTGCTCCTCCCCAGGACCAGACAGGGCCCCTATTGCACAGGCATTGGTTCAAATTTGGACTGGAGTCCCACGTTGTGCCGAACAAACAGATTCATATTATGGCCACAGAGTTTCAACAACAAGCTCGTAGTAAAAGAAACATGATCATTCATAGAGTCAAGGTATGACAAATAGCTCAAGAGAACAAGGCAGGATAACGACGTATCTTATGTTTCATAATTCATTAATGTCTTGACATGAGGATGTTTCAAAAGACAGATCATATGCAGAACATGTGCTCTCAATTTCCCAAGAAGGGTGTGCCTATTCGTGCAAATATGTAAGTGACGAGTTACGGATCTTTCCTATCATGTATGCAATTGACAAATGATTATTTGAACACCGAAAAAAATAAAACTAATGAAACTCATATGCAAATCATGACATTAACTCCACTAACAAGTCCACACTAACATGTATTCATCCCCACACTCATATCATGTTCTTATCTTATCATTGACAATAAGCAAGATCACAAGATAATCCAATGAACATAAGGACAATCACAATTCACATTAGAATCGTATTCATATCATTACTATTTTCAATGGGTTGATTATTTTTAGGTCCATGCACACTATATAACATCATGCACATGCTAGTAGACATCATGAATGATCAGACCCAAAATATGCATTTTTTTGTAAGGGTAGTGTCGACACAATGCTTCAAACACAAGACAAAATAATGCAAAACTGGTCAAGTAGTGTCGACACTAGTTCAGGTAGTGTCGACACAGTGCATCAAATACAAGGCAAAAGGTCAAGTAGTGTCGACACTAGTTCAGGTAGTGTCGACACTAGAGACAGCTCCCAGAAACCCTTCTGGCCAATCTGGGACAGTGTGTCGACACTAGCTCAAGTAGTGTCGACACTAGAGACCTTCCCAGAACTCGTTCTGGGCTGTTTTGGGACAGTGTGTCGACACTAGTGCCCTTCCAGAACAAAACCTATAGGTCATATGGAACCCGAAAACATATCTCATGTAGTAGTTTACTTACCCCACTTATAACTCTCTAATGAATGACATTTAGACAAAACGTTCAACATGAAAGATGACAAGGTCACTAGTAGAAGAACTTTGATGTTGGGTGTTGATCTAATTCTGTGACGACCCTCATTATATTGGTACGGTTATACCAATCCACGTCGGTATAGCGAGCGTCATCACAGTGGGACATTTACC